>CM076572.1:1053771019-1053830825 GCA_034641835.2 Pinus albicaulis | reverse complement strand
CTATTTTTGGAGTTGGTTACTCAACATCTAATTTCATGTGGTGATTCAATATCTTTGATTTGATAAAGAATATCATGAGACACATATAGATGTAATCTTCCATAAGCCATGTCAAATACGTTAAGCCAATCAAAGTTCTCATCCTTTGACATTGGTTCCATCTCAATTCCCATGATTATCCGATACAAGCCTTTGCTCCTAAGATGAAGAAAAATCACTAGCTTCTATTTATAGTAATTGTACGGAGTGTGAATGGAAGAAGCTGGGATTTTTATTTTTTCACCAATACAATTCTCCGATAGTTTTCAAGACTCTTCTCTCCAACCTGTAAATTTTCCAATTAAGGAAATAATGAAGCTAATTAATCTTCATCTAGCATTGAAGGTTTAAATTCAAATAGTTTCATGTTTTCTGAAACACATATGGAAGTCTATGCTTTTTCTTCGAGGCACCATGATGTCTAGATTTCAATTTCCTCCTCCTTTGAACTAGTCAAACCAAGTCATTTTCTTCAATATGATAAATCTATTTATATTGTCATGTTTGCGTTAACGCTAGTTTTTGCAATTATTTCTTTCAACTGTTTCTGTCACTATGTGAGATTCTTTCAACAAACTTTTTAGCTTTGAATTTGTGAGAAGAGTGGTTAAAGGGAATTTGTGGTAGAATTTTCGAACAAGTCTCAAAAACATCTAAAATGAACAATATCGTGTCAGTACTTTGTACAAATATCAGAAGCCTTCATCTTACTTCATTGAATGCCTTTTTATCACAAACTTTGAAAAACGAAGAAGCTAAAATAAAAATAAAAATAAAAATAAAATGTAGTTTACCATTTTGATCATTTTGCATAATTTTTGTTAGTTAATTTTGTTTGAAATTTGGTAAGCATATTTTAGAATTGTAAGTTTGAGTTGTATATTGAGTTTGAATGCTTTACGAATTTTTCAGGATACTGAATCTATTTATGCATTTTAAATAACAAGAAATCACAATATGTAGAATTCTAGTGCTCCATGTATTTTCAAGATACTAAACCTATTTATGCATTCAAAATACATTTTAAATAGCAAAAAATATCATTTTTATTGCAATTTATATTACCAAAATTTAATTAAAAAAATTAAAACATTAAATATGATCTATTGAGTTATTCTTTAGGGATTTAGTGAGTAATATAAAGTATTATATTACTCACTAAATCTCTAAAGAATAACTCAATAGATCATCTTTGTTATTGAGAAGTCACGGTTCAATTCTCTCAATATTTCCGGAGTTAAGCTTCATAGTTAAATCAACATAAAACAATTTCTTTAAGTAAATGTGCCTTGTACAAATATTCCGTAAACCTAACCATCACTAACCTTCAAAATCCATAAACCCATCTATATATATAAACCTACGTTACTCATCGAAAAACTGTAATCCAAGAATCTAAAATAAAAGATCCCTTCCTACAATTTTCATACTCACATTGCATGGGTCTAACTTTATCCAAGAATCTAAAATAAAAGATCCTTTCCTACGATTTTCATACTCACATTGCATGGATCTAACTTTATATTCGATGGCTCACCAGTAATACACAATAAAAAGGCCGTAAAATTTTGCAGCATTATTTTACAATTTAGGCTACTTTTGTAGATTTAAGGAAAACATCGAGTGGTTTTTGAAGTATGGTGCCTTGTCATAAGATAAATTATATGCCTACTTTTTGGTTTTCATAGCTTCTAAGTGTAGTAAACTAGCCCTTATTAGTCCCTGCCTGGGACTATTAGCGTTCGCTTGAGCATTGACTTCCTATTAAATTGTGTTGATTCTCTATTAAATTGCGATGATCGGCTCATATACCCATAGTTTAAAAAAAACATACTTTCAAAAACTGTTTTTATCGGTTTTTATCCAAAATTTTCCTTTGAATATCTTATTGCAGGGCTGCAAATCTTGGGCATCTACAAAAAGTTTAATGAAGTCTGGATTCACTGGCCTTTTAGCTTTGTTAATTTTACCCAAAGTTTAGATGGCTCGTGGTGGAGCCCATGCAATAATCAGAAATCAAATCAGAAATCATGCATTGCAGCTAATCAAATCGTCCATGCAAGTGCAATACACGTAACTCATTCTCATCGCTGCAAGTAGAGAAACAGAGAGTTCGTCGCTGCAAGTAGAAATAGAGAGATCTCATCGCTGCAAGTACAGAATATTTAGCGAGAATATAGGTATGGGTAGCACTGGATTCTGGTAATGGAAGCTGTCATCCAACCGATTTGCGAATTTGAAGCTCTCATCCTGCCAATCTGAAGCTCTCTTGCGTAGCCACTGAAGCTCTCTCGTCCAGCGACTGAACCTGAAATGTAAGCATCCTACTTTGTATTTTTGTATTTTCTGAAGGTAGAATCTGAAATGTAAAGTTTATAGTTTACGTGACAGGCAATATAGATGAATTCTCCTCAACGCCCTGGGTAAATAAATTACTGGCAATTGATACCAGCCTTTGCTGCACCTACCTCTGTTCATTAATATGGAACGTAGTTCCTAAACCATCGAGAGCCATATATGATCATAATAACAAGCTGTGCAAGATGTTGTTCATTTCAGTTAGTTTATAAACAATGGAGAGACGCCCTTCAGTTATGGAGATGGTGCAATTAAACATAACAACCAAAGTTGGGTCGGAAAATTAAAATATAGTGACCCACATAAGTATAACTAAATGCCATCCATAAATAAAATAAGCTTTCTGTCTCTGTGTGCACTTTCATTTTCTCCCAAGTGGATTTTTGAATTCTCTGACACAGACAGCAAGAACAGATTAAAAGAGCGTTCACTGTCTTTATCTTTTCAAAGAGGGCTCTGTTTTCAGGTCTCACAAAACCTTTACAAATCATCATGTAGAACCTTGCATTTTTTATTTTTTTTTGAAGTTATATGATTCTTATTCTTGGTGTTCCTCTGTGTCACTGTACTGTAAAGCTGTTTTGGAAGAACACCTGTGTTTTCGTACGTTGGAGTGTTAAAAGGTGAATTGTCTTTTACCCCTGGCTTATGCTGCATCCTTTTATTGCTGCTTATTTCGAACACTTCCTTGCTGAGATTGTGGATTTACTTAGCTCAAAGATCCTCATTAGAAGACTATTATCGGGGAAAGCGTAGGTAACTAGTGGTGCATAGAGTTTATTATCAGTTTATTTACAGGCATTTGGATAAGTTGGCATTTCGGTCCGTATTTTGACAGATTCTGGATCAAAATTCGGCCTCTAGAACCCTGCAGACAAGGTGAGTGGATTTCCTTTGCAGCCTCAAGGAAAACGATTTTATTTGTGGACTGAGAAAGTGAGCCAAAAAATCTCTAAGCTCCCCGCTAGCGCTGAATTGATAGCTATTATGAGGGTGGCCAGAAAAAAATGGAAATCAATAAAATGTGTATCAAATCGGCAGGGACTACCACCTCTTGCCGTACTTGTTTAAGGTCACATTCAATGTTCAATCTCCTTTATTTCATTGCGACATAACATAGTTGAAGTCCTCATCTTGGTCATACAACTAGCAACTCACCCTTAGCAAAGGAAGAAATATTGTCCTAGATAACTTTGATGTTGGGTTACAATTTTATTGAAATAAATCTTCATTTTCATTATACAATTTTATTTTTGGGCATGGTTTTGATTAAATTACCACTAGTATAATTATATAAATCGAATAGTGGCTAAAAACTGATAGGAAATCATTTGAATTCTTTTCAATTATGAGATTATTAATTATTTAACTATAATTATTTAGGGTTTCATATTAATTATTTAAGAGTTTTATATTAAAATATTGTAAATTAGGGTTTCAAATTAATTATTTAGGGTTTTAAATATAAAGCTATTATGGTTTGGCTAAGAGCTCATTTTCATTGGACATAAGAAAACAGGTTAATAACCCAATACCTAAAGGTATTTGGCAGGAGTGAATGCCCACCCCTTTATGAAAAACCAAAGGGTTATTCCAGGTGGTGTAGTTTTCCTTGAATAACAGTGATGAGTCAACTTGCATTCATGTATAATAGCCAGAGATGGATGTCTTCACTGCTGGTTTGACAACCAAGTTATGATAGTTTTTCCCATCGTGAAAAAACAAATGTTTTTGGATATGAATCCTACCAAGTTTTTAAAATCAATTTCAAATAATTTCTTCACTCATGAAGCTTATTATTTTTTTATTGGTGGATGAAAAAACAAATGTTTTTGGATATGAATCATACCAAGTTTTTAAAATCAATTTCAAATAATTCCTTCACTCATGAAGCTTATTATTTGCTTATTATTATTTTATTGGTGGATACCATGAAAGTGTTAGACACACACATGTCAAAAAAAATAGTGAAATCGTAAAGTAGGTGAATTTGTAACATTGATAAATGAGGGGATGGAGTTGCATGCATGTCATATAATAGTGAATATGTAAAGTATGTGATTTTGTGATGTTTCCAAACTAGGGGATGGAGGTGGAAAGTACATGGTTATGGATTTTGTAAATGAAAAATGCTTTATAAATCCCTAATTGCATCACTTTGATCATGTA
This sequence comes from Pinus albicaulis, assembly GCA_034641835.2. Classification (NCBI taxonomy): domain Eukaryota; kingdom Viridiplantae; phylum Streptophyta; class Pinopsida; order Pinales; family Pinaceae; genus Pinus; species Pinus albicaulis. The sequence goes on along the minus strand of CM076572.1, from coordinate 1,053,826,259 downwards.
TACAATGAAGAATATTCCACATTTATTAAATCTCGACCATTCATGCATTATGTTTATTTAAAGTTTCTAAATTATAGAACCTCAATTGTGAAATAGACCCAACCTATCAGCATAATTAAAAGGAAAGAAGAAATAATTAGTTACATTTTTGTATTGGGTAAACAAAATGAAATGTTACATAGATGATATTTACTTTGTATGTATTGTTAATTTTCGTTAAATTTCTATAGTGTATGATCATCCTAATTTAAATTTAAAATATTATTAAAGATAATTTAGCAGTGTGGGTGGTTTCTTCTAGGTATAGGCATATAATACTAAGTTCAGTACAATAAATTACCCACCCCAATGGACTAGATGTTCCGGCAAAGTGTGTTTAGCTGTTCCAAGTAGGTGTGGTTCAAGCCCATGTTCAGCAGGCTTAAGTGTGTAAGCCCCAGTTTATCCCGGCTACTTTTTGTTGTTCCCAGCTCCAGGTGTTTCACCCAGTTAGTTTATCCCGGCTATAGATATAGTATACCTGCCTTAGGTTAGGTGAGACAGGTTAATCGTAAAAGGGTTAGGAGGTATACCTGCCTTAGTTAGGTGATACCGTCTAATTGTACAAGGGTTAGGAGGTGATCTTAGCCTTAGGGGAGACCAGATAATCGTTCCGGAGCTACTTCCCACCTCTCCTCTGCCCAACTCAACTAGTAAGGGTCATTGGCAAGATACTCTGTGTCCCTTCAGTGCGTAGAGTCAGCTGTTCCCAGTTACTGTCCTTATATATGCATGTTTAGGAGCTCTTGTCCCAGCTTGTCGGCAGGGTCTGTATTCGCCAATAAATAGTAGAACGAGGTAAGGGCGAACTAGCTATCCCCTGAACCATTCCCCCGACCAACCAATTGTTAGGCCCACAACCCGGCTAGGCAAGGTCAAGTTTAGGAACAACCCAGCTAGGCGAAGTGAGAGAGTACCGTAGTTAAGCGCTGCAGGGTCAAAGAGAGAAGGTGAAGGGTTGGATGCCTCACCGATCAATGGGCTAAAGCAGGGGTTGGGTGCTTTGTCAAGCCCCTCCGCTTCTTATTAACCAGTGTCGTGTCGAGAGCTGAGCCAAAGGAATGGGCATGGCATGGGTGGGAATTGTTCACAGGCCCAATAAACACTGTTACTCGTTGTACGCTCAGAGCTATTTAACAGGGACCTCTATGAGATATTGAGGAAGGAAGGACAAAGGAAAATAAAGGACAGGAAAGGACAGGAAAGGATGGAAGGATGGAGCCTATATCTTTTAGGACATACGGTGGTTACCCAGCACATGTAGTCAGGGTTAGTTACACAGCACTCTTGAATCAGGATGGATTACCCTGCTAGCTCTTTTACTTACGATATTTCACCTTTGTCCAGTTTCACAGCCCTCTGTAGAAGGTAAGGTTTGCCATCCCTTTTCTTTTAGGTTTTCTCTTATTGGATGGAGGAAGAGCTTAGTGTAGCCCACACTGCGTCCTCCTTTGTCCTCCTTTAGATTTCCTACAGGCCTTTCTAGCCTTCTCTTCAGAATAATGGGATCGGAATAATGGGACCTTCCCTTAGATTATTTCCAGTCTCTTCTTTTTACTCTATGTGCTTTGTAAAAAATTAATACTTGAACTTAGTGTTTCGAGATGTACGGAGACTTTTGAACTTCTCATTTTGAGTCTTTCTGATAAATGGAGGTTGGACACCTTTAAGCCTCTGAACTTTAAGCCTCAGACCTTATCAGCCGGGACACTCTTTAGCCTAAGATTTTCAGCCTCATAGAAACACTTTGAAGCCTCTTATCTTTCTCTCTTTATGCCTATACTCTCTTTTAGCCTATAACCCTTTACCCAGCCCACTTCCCAGGGTTACACTACCTTCTTTAGAACGAGTACACTGCACACCTTGAGCATGGATGGAGGGAAGCCAGGAAGGAAGCAAGGATGGATTAGACTCCCATATTACCTACGTTATTTCCCTACTTGGCTTAGCATTTTATCAACGTACGCAGGGAGGACACTCTTTGAAAGAGCCACTTAGTACTTCTTGACATGAGGGAGGAACTTCTTAGCCGAGGACTTTTCTTTCGGGTATGACAATATGGGGACATCAATTTCTTTCGTGTATGTGGTGAAGGTTACTCGGCGTGTGATGATGCACTCTCTCTTTCTCTTGGGTATCGTGTGATGGATCGTGTAGCCCCAGGAGGGCTTGGTGATCTAGGCTTATGGCTTCTGTTGGACTTGGCATGGCTGGTGATGAAGGCGGAAGGTTGAAGGCTTCTGGTGGATGGCATGAATATTCCCCAAATATGTTCCTTCCCTCGATCAATCTGTCTCTATGGATGGCTGGATGGAATAGGCCACCTTTCATTAGGGAATTTCCCACCCCTCCGTCCTCTCAGAGAGAAATAAGTTACCTGACATCAGTTACCTGACGAAAAGAAGTCTTATGAGCTTCTATCCCATTTTATTATAGGCTTACAGAGAAGAAGAGAAGCCTCACTAACTAGCCTTCGTAGGGAAAGAGAAGAGCTCTTCCTTCTTAGCTTAGTACGGAAAGAGAAGAGGAGAAGCTTCCTTCTTATAAGCTTAGAGTGGGACGGAAAGAACGGAACCTTCCTTATTAAGACTTACAGATGGGATAAGAAGGTTGGAAAAAAAGCACTAAATAGCCTACTTAATAAACGCTGTAGGTATGAAGCGCAGTAGGTATGACCAATAAATAGACTTACCCCACTTATTCACATACTAGCTAGATGGGTCACCTTTTGGAAATGCCCCCCCCATAGCCTTTACCGCTACCTCCCGGGCAACCACATTACCTCCCAGCCACCCATCCGCAGAGAATAGACACATCCAGCCATACACAGAGATAGACAGATCCCGGAGAAGGTACTTTCTTTCGGGACCAATCTGACCATCCCGACATCCACAGAGAATAATATATATATATATATATATATATATATATATATATATATAATTACAGATTCAATACTACTCATCTAATCTTTTAAAACATAAGACCCAAATCTACTTTACTCATTTGCAGAAAACAATTCACGATTGAGAAGTTATATCAAAAGCACACATCAAGACTTAACACACATACACAAGGATATATCTAGGGGAAATCAATTGCTCAAAACCCCTTCCTATATGTATTGCATTAGTCAGAAAATAGAGAAAAAATACAATGCTTTCTCAAGCCTGAGCAACCTCTGCACTAGTGTAATCTATCTCACTTCTTCACATATTGCCTCTAGCCAACACTTAGCCAATTTTCATGCCTGCCAAACACCTATTTCCTTGCGTTGTTTTCTTGGTAATTAATCCCTATTATTAGGTAAGTTCCTCATCCATAATTGCGCAATCCCTATAGGTCATTCTCTGACTGCATGCACCACCTGTACAACTTGGCTAATTATACAACTGATAGTAAACTACCCTTGAACTCCAATATCAATTGGGTAACTCAAATTTCGTGCATGCATGAGTTAATTATTATTTTATTGATCAATTATCTGGTTGAACATTGAAGTTGCACCCCACTGCTAGACCTCCTATTGGTTCCTCCAACAATTAGAACTAGTTTAATTGACCTTAATTCAATTTAAATGAATTAAATTGTTACAACTGAAATTAAGCTCAACCTAGGCTCTTAAAATTTAGGAATTAATGTACACAACTCAAGTTAATCCCAAAAATATAATTAACTAATCTAACTGAGTGATAACAGCTCAGTTAACTCATTCTATTGTCCTGTGATGTGGAATTTCAATTTTCTCCTAATTTAATTCAAGGGAAAATTAAATCATGATTTTCTTGTTGCCATTTTTCAACACTCCCTGTCAGCAAGAAAGGGTTTATTAGATACCCCAATCCTTCATCTATGGAACTTTAATTTTTCTCTTGACAAATCATTTGTCAAAATATCTACATCTTGTTCCTCTATAGGAATGTATTCCAACAACAAGATCCGCCTCTGCACACAATCTCGTAGATGGTGATACCAGATATCGATATTCTTGGATCGATCATGAAAAATGAGATTCTCATAGAGTTTGATACAACTTTGATTGTCACAATAAATCACAGTGGGATCCATCATTTGACCAAATAACCCAACAAGAATCTTCCTCATCCAGATAGCTTCACAATTTGCTTGACTGACAACCATGTACCCTGCTTCTGCTGAATTGAGTGCAACTGATCTCTTCTTTCTATTGTATGAAGAAACTACTGTTGACTCAATATTGAAAACTTCTCTTAAATTTCTCTTTCGATCTGATGGAATTACTTCCTAATATGCATCTATGAAACCTTGCAAATTCACTTCCTCTCTCTATCTGTAACAAAGACCATACTGAGTAGTGCCTCTGAGGTATCTCAACACATGCTTGGTCACCTTCCAATACGGTTTGGTTGGCATAACCATTACTCGAGTAAGGTGGTTAATTGCATAACACATGTCTGGTCGTATGTTCACCAAATACATAAGTGAACCCAAAAGCTTCCTCTAAATAATGGCCTTCACTTCGTCACCGGATGTGGCATCTTCCTTCCTCCAACTGCCTACTAGAGGAGTGTCCATGGGTTTGCTACTCTCCATGTGGAACTTCTTCAGTATCTCATTGGCATACTTTCCATAAGAGACAAACAGTTCCCCATTTCCTTGCCATAATTCCAAACTGTGGAAATAATGCATGATTCCCATGTCCTTCATCTTGTATTCTCATGCAAGATCCTCTTTGCAATATTTAATCAACTTATCATCACTAGTTAAAATCAAATCATCGACATATAATACTATAATAATCAATTTACCTTCAACAACAATCTTATAAAGGTTTTCATATGCTTCACTCTTGGTGAAGCCCAACTTGGTGAAATAGATGTTGATCCTAGTGTACCAAGCACGGGGTGCTTATTTCAATCCATACAATGCTCACTTGAGTTTGTACACATGCGAATCTCTGTCGAAGGTCTCAAATCCTTCCAATTGTTCAATGTACACCTCTTCCTCCATCACTCCATTGAGGAATATTGTCCTAAAATTCATTTGATGGATCTTCTATCCCATCTGCGTTGCAAGTGCTAGAATTGATTTGATAGAAGAGTACCATGCTACTGGAGAAAAGGTATCCTCGTAATTAATTCCCTCCACCTAAGAGAACCCCTTGGCCATAAATCACTCCTTGATTTTCTCGATGCTTCCATTTGCTTCTTGCTTCACCTTGTAGATCCACTTAGAATCTACCACTGACTTGTTCTCTGGTCTTGGGACCACTTCCCAAACACTGTTTCTAATTATGGAATCATATTCCTCTACCATGAAATTAACCCATAGTGATTGTTGCACTGCTTCCTTGAATGAGGATGGTTCTGTCTCGACTAGCTCACTCATCAGAGCCATGTACCCAGTGTACCGATCTAGTGACCTCCTATGCCTATGTTGTGATGTGGGTTCTCCCACATTATCTCTAGCATCATGCAATAATATACTAGCACTCTATAATGCACAATAGAATGGGGTGGTTGAGAGGAAGAACAAAAGTATTGTGATAGATGGATGGGTGATGTTGTATGATTAAGGCCTAATGTTTCACTTCTGGGTTGAATCATGCGACACAATGATATATGTGTAGAACATGAGTCCTCATAGAATTATGTTGATGAGTACGCCAGAAGAATTATTTTTAGGGAAGAAAACAAATGTGTCACACTTCAGGATCTTTGGTTCATCAATTTACTGTCATGTTTCCAAGGATGCAAGGAAAAATATAGAGCCGACAACAAAGTTGGGAATATTTGTGGGGTACACTAATACACCTCACTACTATTGGGTGTACCTTCCATCTCATAGGATGAAATTTTTTCGTAGAGATGTGAATTTAGATTAAGGAAAGACAATGAGGTGATCTCTTGAGAGGGAGATTCAGTTACATGCAAATGAGGATCTTTCAGCTCCAAAGGAAGAACCTCAAGATGTTATGGACACCCACAAGCATAGGAGAAGAGAGATGAGGCACCTAGTCATGTAGAGACATCGAAAGAAGGAAGGAAGTACACCAGGGAAGCTGACAGATTATTGCATGATGCTAGAGAGAATGTGGGAGCACCCACATCATAACATAGGCAGAGGAGTTCACCAGATCAATACACTGGGTACATGGATTTGATGAGTGAGCTAGTTGAGACAAAACCATCCTCGTTCATGGAAGCAATGCAACAACTAGTATGGGTTGATGCCATGGTAGAGGAATATGATTCCATAGTCAGAAATAGTGTTTGGGAAGTGGTACCAAGACTATAGAACAATTAAGTGGTAGGTTCGAGGTGGATCTACAAGGTGAAGCAAGAAGGAGACAAAAGCATCGAGAAACACAAGGCCAAATTTGTGGCCAATGGGTTCTCTCAGGTGGATAGAATTGATTACCAGGAGACCTTTGCTCTAGTAGCATGGTAATCTTCTATCAAATCAATTCTAGCACTTGCAGTGAAGATGGGATGGAATATCCATTAGATGGATGTGAGGACAACATTCTTCAAAGGAGCGATGGATTAAGGGGTGTACATTGAACAATTGGAAGGATTTGATACCTTCGATAGAGACTCACATGTGTATAGACTCAAGTGAGCTTTGTATGGATTGAAACAAGCATCCCATCATTGGTACACCACAATCAACATCTATTTCACTAGGTTGGGCTTCACCAAGAGTGAAGAAGATGCAAACCTTTACAATATTGTTGTTGAAGGTAAATTGTTGATTATAAAATTATATGTCAATGATTTGATTCTAACCAATGATGAGAAGTTGATCAAATATTGCAAAGAGTATCTTGCAAGAGAATTCGATATGAAGGACATGGGACTCATGAATTATTTCCTAAGTTTGTAATTATGGAAAGGAGATAGGGAATTGTTTGTCTCTTAGGGAAAGTATGCCAACGAGATACTGAGGAATTTACACATGGAGAGTAGCAAACCCATGGAAATTCCTCTAGTAGGAAGTTGGCGGAAGGAAGATGCCACTTCAGGTGAGGAAGTGGAGGCCATTATTTATAGGAAGCTTGTGGGTTCACTTATGTATTTGTTGAAAATATGACCAGACATGTGTTATGTGGTTAACTAACTTAGTTAAGAAATGGTTAATCCAACCAAATTTTATTGGAATGCGAGAAAACATGTGTTGAGATACCTCAGAGGCACTACTTAGTATGGTATTTGTTACAGACATAGAGAGGGACTGAATCTGCAAGGCTTCATAGATGCATATTAGGTGAGAAGTCCATCAGATTGAAAGAGCACTTCAGGAGGAATTTTAAATATTGGGTTAGCAACAGTTTCTTATTACAATAGGAAGCATAGATCACTTGCACTCAGTTCAGTAGAAGCAGGGTACATGGCTTCCAGTCAAGCAAATTGTGAAGCTATTTGGATGAGGAAGGTTCTTGTTGGCTTATTTGGTTAGACGATGGATCCCATTGTGATTTATTGTGACAATCAGAGTTGTATTAAACTCTCTGAGAATCCAGTTTTTCATGATCGATCCAAGCATATAGACATTCGGTATCACCATCTAAGATATTGTGTGTAGAGGTGGATCATGTTGTTGGAATACATTCCTACAGACGAAAAAATTTGTAGATATTTTGATAAAGGCTTTTTCAAGAGGAAAATTCGAGTTCCATAGATGCAAGATTGGGGTATCTGATAATTCCTTTCTTGCTGAGAGGGAGTGTTGAAAATGTAGCAAGGAATTCCTAATTTAATTTTCCCTTGAATTAAATTAGGATAAAATCAAAATTCCACATCAAAAGACAACTTATATGAGTTAACTGAGTTGTTATCACTCAGTTAGCTTAGTTAATTTGAGTTGAGGGCTTAACTTGAGCTGTGTACAATGAAACCTAAATTTTAGTAGCCCAAGTTGAGTTAATTTTAGTTGTAACAATCTAATTAAGTTAAATTGAGTTAAGGTCAGTTAAACTAGTTCCAACTATTGGAGGAACTAGTGGGAATTCTAGCAGTGGGTTGTAACTTCAATGTTTAACCGATTAACTGATCAATAAACCTAAATTTACTCTTGCATGCATGGAATTCAAATTACCCATTTTATATTGGAGTTCAAGGGAAGTGTACTATCAGTTGTAGAATTTTCCAAATTGTATAGGTGGCGCATGCAGTCAGAGAAGGGACTAATGGAATTGTGAAATTCTCAATGATAAATTTCCCTAATTAATAAAGGATAATTCCTCATCAAACAACACAAGGAAATAGGAGCTTGGAGGCTAGGAAAATTGGTTGAGCGTTGGACAAAGTCAGTTAGTGAGGCAGAGGATAGAAGATACTTGTGCAGGTTGTGCTCAAGCTTGAGAAAGAATATTGTATTCATCGATATTCTTTGATTAATGCAATACAAATAGGAAGGGGTTTTGAGAAGTTTCTTCCCTCTAGATAAATATCTGTGTATGTGTGTTAAATCATATGCACGTTTTTGATATGTGTTCTCGATTGTGGATGTGCTTCCGCAGATGAGTAGAGTAGGTTTGTGTCTTATGTTTGAGTACATTACATGAGTAGTTTCAAATCTACAATTAAAATTTTACAAGTCGTTAGGTCGGAATCCTTCATATTTGCCTAAAAAATGACTGGAAACTTGCATTATCCTTTTCAAGACCAATGCTATAGTTTACCCCATTTTCTGTACTCATGTTACATATATTTTGACAACTATTTCTACACTATTCTAGCAAACATTTTAGGGGTCTTTTGAGCACTCATTCAACACATATTCAAATACCTATTTTTTCACTTCCAATATAACTTTTGGGGCACCTTTTAGTCCAATTCTCAAAATTCAATATGTCTTACATTTCTTATTTTTCCTTGGTCCAAGTAGTGCTCCTATATGATACCTTTAGACCTATAGGTGGTTGTTGTTGTATTATAATGCATTTTTTTGTGAAAATTTCATCTATCACAACATATGGAAATTAATTTTATAATTCTTAATTTATTTAACAATTTATCTATTGTTTTATACGGAAAATATCAAATAATTCACACTATGATTTTCACAAATAAACTGCGAAATAAAATATCGATACAAACTGAGAAAATCTAGCACGCACACACACATAAAAATGACAGTTTTTTTTGGAGAAATGTCCCCAAAAAAACCCAACTTGGGAAACCTGGTGTAAAAACTGAGGGTTTTTATTATTATGCAACAGTAAAATCTAAGTACAACCTGGATGCAAAAACTGGCAGTCCACTACAAGAGAAATTGGCCACAAAATTAGTGAGACAAATTTTGTCTCACTTGACACTGATCTAGCTCTGAAACTAATTCTGAATGGGATCCACGAAACCCATGCGTCATCCTCTCCATGAAGCGAACAAAGACACTAGAACACTATGCCTAGAACTGCAACTAATTAAGTTGTCTTCCCAATCTAGCCTCTAAGAATGACTCGCTAGCACCTTCCATAAATATTCTTAGCCTCCAGTAACTGAATCGACCCTTTGTATGGTCAAATCAAACTCTACCTTTGAAGCTCCTATGTTTCTTCTTCACAACCTCACTAAGGAAAATAGACCCTCCTATAGCTGACTCTCTGGGTCTAGAAAATATCCTTCAGACTCACTGCCCCCACCCCTCACTGTATTTTCTTCTTCCTGAAGCTCGAACTCTCCGACAACTGATTGCTGCTACTCTGAAAAGTTGAATTCTCCAATTGTCTCTAGTGTATCTGGTTTATTCTCTAAGTTCCCATCGACTTCTTCTTATAATCCTCTGTTGGAGCAGCAACGACCAAGGTTGAAACTTAATCAAGGGATAGGATCATATCATACTCAATCTGTGTGAGTTTCTAGATAATTCTCACCTTGAGTTAATTAATTATGATTAATTAACCATATTCCCTAAGTTTAGAATTAGGAAATATTTAAGAATCGACTAATAATATAATTAAGCCATCTCTAAGTGGAATTTTCAGAAACGGTTTATGCGTTTTATAGATATAATGTATTTTAGCCTCTCTACCAAATTTTGTGGCTAGAACACATCTGATGCTATAAAAAATAACACTCCCTCTTAGCGAGGAATGTGTTCTAGTGTTGCACAACCTACCACAACACTTTGTCTCTATATCATCCTCTGTCACATTGTTGATGTCTAGCTGTTGCGGCCCACCAACCATTGTGGAACTCTAATGCTACACTCGTTCTGTTGCTAACCCTATTTTAATGCAGTCAATATTGAATCTACACTACAACGCCCTCTCATCTGTTGTTGCTGCAACTACAACTGAGAAGCATTCAAAATACTAAATCAATTGTGTTCAGTATGATGCATCTGTCTCCCAAGTCCTTACTGCAACTAGCCTTTGCACTGTCGCTGAAGAATCTATGATGTTTCTAACTCTGCACTGAGCCACCTGAACTACTACCAACTCTAAACTGAACTCCCCAACATATGACTGCTACTAGTATGAAACTATCACTCTGTTTCTAACTACATCAACTTCCGTTGATCCATCCCGCTACTAAATACTATGGGACCTCGTAGCTAGGTAATGGTCCATGAAGTAGACTCCTTAAGGACATGTCCCAGTCTTTGTAGCTCTTTGGGGCTACAACTCCAAGTCACCCCACCTCACTTGTAGATGTATGGTTATCATTATCGTGAAGTATTCCTCCAACCTGGAGGGAAACTTGTCAATTTTGGTTGATGTTTCCTACTAGTCATGCTTCTATTACTTATCCTTATTAATGAGAGAAAATTGCATGTTGTAGTGAGCGAACTCACCACATCTGAAGAAATTTAACTTTGATAGCTCCCCTTGCCCCTAATTGGGACCCTTAGATGCAAGGGCCACATTGATCTCCTCCTCCTTCACACCCTTTGATCTGCTACAATTGCTTCCACTAATGGAGCTCTTTATCAAACCTCACATCAACTCCTCCTACTGCAAGTTAGACGACATCCTATCCAATTATAGTAGCTTATCTCTACCTAATATACTTTGGAAAAAAACTTGCCACTCCTTAGAGAAACTGTTCTGTGCCAACCTCACTAGCTTTGTTGGTTGAGGTGCTACCCCAACAATTGTAAGTTGATCTTGAACCTCCTGAATCCTAGTGAGGAAGGGATCTACGTCTTCCCCCTTCTGCATCTTGATGCATCTCAAATTTTATTCCAAGAACATATTTCGCTGCTCAAAATTACTCTGATATAGCATGGAGAGAGCATCCCGCATCCCTTTGGCAGTATCCTTTACAACTATGTGTTAGACTATATGGTCCTAGACTCTATCCATGATTAACTGCTTCTCCTTTTCCATTTCCTTCCTCTATTATTTTAGCTGATTTTCATCTTGGGGAACTGCCACAAAACTCTCTATATAGAGCTTTAGGCCATGTTTGTCCAACATGACGGGCACCTTGGCCTTCCATATGACATAGTTGGAGAAACCCTCCAACCTATCTCGATCTATAAGTCCCGCTATGGCCATCTCTGATTTTTTCGGAAACTCCCTCTTTCTCTCTACTTGGAAACTTCTCTGCTACTCACACTCCCTTTTGGAATGTGTTGATCTACTAGATTCTACTGCCAATATGCCAAATAAAATCAAACTTCTGATACTCGAAGTTGCCTGAGAGAAATTTCCCCTTTGTTGTTTGCTTTTCTCTTCCAATCGACGTTGGTTTCACTACTACAAAATGCTCTGCATCCAACTATGGAATCTGCTCAATGAAAATTTGAGCTGCAACTTATCCTTCTAACTGCTAAAATCAATAACCTAGGAAACTCAACTTTTTTGCAACCCTGCAACTGAAAATAAAATTTCTACCTCGGAAATTCGGTCTGCTTGTCTAGTTACTGCACTGGACTAGAAAATTTCACCCTACTGCTCCCTCTGAGAAACAAAATTTTCCTCTTTTCTTCTAAGCTTCCCGACTACTCACTCATGCTCTGATACCATGTGAAATGTTCATCTATCACAACAAATAGAAATTATTTTTCTAATTGTTAATTTATTTAACAATTTATCTTTTGTTTGCTACAACAAATATCAAATAATTAACACTTTGATTTTCACAAATAAAATGCAGAAGAAATAACGTTGTAAACTAAGAAAATCTAGCACACACACACACACACACAAAATTGACACTGTTATTTTTCGACAAATGTCCCTGGAAAAACCCAACTTGGGAAAACTGGTGTTGCAATTGAGGGTTTTTATTATTATGCAACAATGAAACCTGAGTACAATTTGGATGCACATACTATAATTCCACTACAGGAGAAACTGGCCACAAAATTTAGCGAGACAAAATTTCTCTCACTCGAAACTAATCCAACTCTAAAACTAACTCTGAATGGGCTCCACGAAACCCCTGCGTTAGCCTCTGCATCAAGAATGCATAGGATCTAGAATTCTCTTCTTGGAACTAAAACTGATCAAGCCATTTACCTAATCTAGCCTCTAAGAATGAGTCACTGGCACCTTTCAGACATCTTTCCGACCTCCGACAATTGAATCAACCCTCTTTCTGGCAAAATCGAACTCTGGCTTTGAAGCTCTTGCGCTGCTTTTGTGCAACCTCACTGAGGAAACTCGACCCTCCTATAGCTGAATCTCTGGATCTGGAAAATATCCTCCAGACTCACTGTCCCTGCCCCTCACTGTCTTTGCTTCCTCCTAAATCTCGAACTCTCTGACAACTAACTGCTGCTACTCTGGAAAATCAAATTCTCCAAGTGTCGATTGAATTCTTCTTATAAACCTCTGTTGGAGCACCAACAACCAATATTAAAACTTAATCAAGGGATAGGATTAGATCAAAGTCGATCCGTGTGAGTTTCTAGAGAATTTTCACCTTGACTTAATTAATTTTGATTAATTAACCATATTCCCTAATTTTAGACTTAGGAAATATTTAAATATCAACTAATAATCTAATTAATCCATCTCTAGGTGGAATTTCCATAAACCATTTATGGGTTTTGGATATCTCATGTATTTTATCCTCTCACCAAATTTCATGGCTAGAACACATATGACGCTACAAAAACGACCCCTTTAAGGGAGTATTGTACATAGAAAATAACCCCCCAAGGTTCCTAGTACCTTACAATTTTAGATTTCTTTCGATTACATTACATCTTTATATTTTAACACGCTAAGATCATAACCATAGCTTGCTTGAATAACCCCTAAACTTTCGTAAGGTTACAAAATATTTTGATGAAGAAAAACCCCCCTTGTTGCATTAGTACTTGTCCTTGGTTTTTTTATTTTTCTTTAGATCCTTGAACTTTGACGTTTCCAACCAATTGCATACATCTTTTCTAGCTTTGAACCCTTTTTTATATCTTGTTATAATGGGTATTTAATTTTAGAATGAAAAACTAGTTAATTTAAAGAAAATAATATTATTTGTTACATATTATTTGACTTATTCAACTTACTCTTCCATTAGAAATTACATGCTCATTGAATCCTTGTCCATAACTCAATTGAAGTAGGAGTTTGTTTGGCTGATATGAATTTATTGATACTTATGTATGTTTAGAAGGATCATTGAGATAAAGAAAGATTACATTTTAATTTATTACTTGCCTTAACTTTTAGTTATAATTTCAATTTCAAATCTCACTGGTTTCAAATAATTCTAATTCAAGCATTTTATTTTGAAGTTGGCTACACCACAAGTACACAAACTTCACTCTTTAATCATATTATTAATTCATTAATCCAATATTAGCCTAGAATTACATTTAACATAACGAATTAAATCCCCAATTGGGGAAAAATAAATTTTTAGTTAAGTTAGAGCTGTACACATAAGAGTTAGAATAATTTTTCACAACCATTCACATCTAAAAAATAGTGATGGAATATTTAGAGGAGTTGAAATACTTTTTGTCAATATGATCAAGACCCATCTAGTAACAAATGTATTCTAAGGAGTGGATAATGTAAAGGTTGGGATTAGAAGCTTGATTGAAACTCCTAGATCTTTCAATACTAATGATCCCCTATTCATTTGATTTCATCTTGAATGTAATGTAACCTAATGCACATATTTATGAAGAGGTAGTTGAGTGGCCATTCTACCAAGTTCCTACCTAAGTGGCTTTCCAAGAGAAGAGAACCTGAGATAAATTTCTATGGGCGATTGGGATTTCATCACTCTTTCTCCCCTTGTTGTAACTATCTCATTTGTACGTTCACTCATCTTTATGATATATTTTCATCACCTTTCATGGTAGCTATTTGAAGGCATTTTTATTGAGAAGACTATTTCCATTAATTTCAAGTCTAGTCATTGACGTCAAGTGAACAAGTGAATACTAGTTTAGGGGGTTTTTGTTGATGATTATTACCGATGAGATGGAGCCTATCTTTTGAAGGTGTTTTTTTATAGGAAAATTGTTCAAATACACTTGCAAAATTTTATATTGTGTATTCCTCTCAGAGACCTTTAGAACGATACATGGAACTTAATCAATCTCTCAAGGATCAAGGAGAAACGACCATTTGAATTATATAAAGGTTTAGTAGTGAAAGAATCAAGGACTTTAGGAATTGTTTGGGCACATTCGTGATATATGGGAACATCTGAGAAATCTGGGGCATAAATAATTTGGTGCATGGTCTAAAGATCAAGACTCATCCAAACTTATCTCGGATATTCGGTTCATCTGAAAATCCAGGCATGCATGCAATGTGACATTTAAAAAACAACCTAGATTCAAATTTATTAAGAGGTTGTTCCTTCGGTGTTCCATTAATTCCTAGTTCTGCACCTAAGACTTGAATCTAGGCATCCAACCCATAGAGATTTTTATAAATAAGAAACAAAAAAATACACTTGTATGCTAGATTCCCCTACGAGTCAACAAAATGATGACATGTAATGATGTGGCATGGAAAAATTGCATGCATATTTGGCATGATCACCCAATACATGCTCTTTGTAATGTTGCTGCTACTTATAAATACTTAGATTTGCTTCTTTTCTTAGCTGATTTTTTATTTATGATTTTATCTATAAGTTTGACTTCAGTTATATTTTCTAATCAATTGTTGTTCACTTTATTAAATTCCTTGATTCTCCTCATTGGATGTTCATTTCTATTTAAACATCTTGTCAAATTATCTCTTCAAATTAGTTTAACTCAGGTGGACTATTTCTGAACTATTGTTTTGTTTTTTATGTCCACCAGTATTTTTATTTTTAGAGTTGGAACACCAAATTTAGAATTCCAAAATTAACTTTGCAAAACCCTAATTTTCTTTGTAAATAATGTCAAGACACTAAAATTCATCCCCACACTAGAAGGCAAAATTTTTGGAATGCCAAATTAATTAAATACCAACACTGACCAGTGGCCCACATTCTAATCAAATGATTGATATTCTTTTTGGAGCCACCCCATATGCTTGACTGTTAATGAGGTGGGGGGGGGGGGGGGTTTCATTTTTTCAGTTCTACTATTAAACATCACTAACCTTCCCTCAACAGTCCATGAGAAATTTTACAACAGGTTGCAGACCAATGATCTATATTAATTATGGGCCCCCCTTGTATGTCTGAAAATTAACAAATGAGGGGCTCGTAATTTGGCATTTTGTGCATATTGAACCAATGTCATAAACCATAACCTTGCCATTCTAGAGTTCACCTATCAACCATGTCAATTTCCACCTATCTCTGAGCCAACTTCCATGTCATCATGTCCTCATAGTCTCAGATAACTTGTCTTATTGATGTCATGCTTATGTCATGATTCCATCACCATGCTATGTGGTGTCTTATGATGGTTCCATGTGTCACCTAGAAATAGTCCACTTGGCCATACATATGTGCCAAATTCCCCTACCACATGTCACTTCACTAGTATGCCATGTCATATCTTTAGTCACATCCCTACCACCTAACCGTGACATTTTAATTTATCATTGGGCCACGTAGTCTATCTATCATGTCATCACCACCTGTTTTCCACATGCCTTTGGTTCAAAGAGGGGTCCGAGTTTGGTGGTTTTATTTGTGTTTCTTAATTATTTTAAAATTCTCAGAGTGAAAAATTAGATTGTCAATCAAACTTCCACATTTTCTCTGTCTAGCGCCTTCTATCAATAGCGCCACCATGCCATTTCCTATCACACTAATTATTCATAAATAACTCAAATAATCCTCTGTGACGTGGCATAAAAACCTTGGTATATTTACAAAAATATTTTTGTCTCATGGAATATGTCAAAGATGCCACCTCCAACTCTCGTTACCTTTTGTAGTTAAACCTTTGTGGCGTGAAATGAACTTGTATGTCAAGTAACACAATTATTTTCCGTCTTCTGTCAACTATGTCATGCCTCTATAACCTCATCAATTTAAACCTTCTATGATGTGATGACATGTCACATTTCCAAGGTGTCTTGGTAGATGTTATACTACACCATCAACATGCCACATGTCACCTTATTAGTGGTGCCATGTGTCACTCGAAAAAGGGACACTTGGGCACCCGAAAGTGCCAAATTTTCATGCCACGTTATAATCATGCTGACCTATCCTGCCAATTGGTTGTCACATAATTTCTGTGTACAGAGGGAAATCTAGCATTCAAGTTCATTTTGTTGTTTCTTCTTTGTAAATTTTTCTAAGGGACGGATTCCCAAATTCAAGTCTTAGGAACAAAACACCAAAAACTGGAATAATTACTTGAACATTCAAAACCTTAACTGGATCTAGGATGTTTGTTAAGAGGCACAAGTACTGCATGTTTGGATATTTAGATAGCCCGTATGAGTCCAGAGTGATGCAACAAAAATTTAATACAAATTATGTATTGCCTATATTCTCCTGATCTAACAATTATATGCCACTGCTAAATACATAAGTTCTTCTACAAAAAAAAATTGTGGAATTTAAAACACGATCGCCAATTGCAATACCAAGAAGAAAGATCAATCACACATAACACATATGTTTTTACCGGGAAAGCATAAAGCAAAAAACCCCACTATCATATATTATTTATATATCATGGATCATGAAACAATATCATACAAAACTCTGATCCAAGAGCTCTCAGTACAATATACAATCATCTCACACTGTCATAAAAAAATTAGCAAATTCATGTGCCAATTTACTGCCTCCAGACAATCTGCCTCCACTGCGCAATACCTGATGGTCAATAACCCCTTAATGAATGAATATTGCATGCCTTGACTACGCAATACTCATAGGCACTTCCAATGTGTGTGTGGTTACATGTGTGCACCCACTAATGTAGCAACTGATAGTCAAACTATCCCTTTCACCTACATCTCAAATAAATCTCCACTAGATCTGACATGCATGTAGTTAACAATAGTAAATATTTAGTTGCATGTGAGACCATTTATTGTGAATTATTTAATAATTAATTCACTCATCTCTCACTAGTGTATCTTTAGTTACAACTAGCACAACTGAGTTTAACTCACTTAACTAAGTTAAACTACTTTACAACTCACATAACTACACACTCAACTCTGTTACAACTTCGAATCACTCAGTTACAACTAAGTCCACTTGCATGTCCCACCAACCAACATTTGAACTCAAATTTCCTATAGCTAACTAATTTTCCACTTCAGTTAACTATTTCCAAGTGCTCATTGAGAATAGATTATTTTTTATTGTCCAACTATTATTAAGGGATAATAATAGTTGACATGCATCTATAAATAGACACGCGATCTATAAATAGAACTCACACATACATCTATAAATAGAGCATCATCAATAAATATAATTTTCTCATCATCTATAAATATAATTTTCTCATGCATCTATAAATATACCTCCACCTAAAAATAGCCTATGTGGGCCCCACCTAGTGTAGGTGCTTAATTTTCACTAGGATCAAGGATGTTGTTTTCGGATTCCAATTTCACTGTTTCTTGTTGCAAACTTCAACACTCCCTCTCAACAAGAAAGGAATGTCCTTGCATGCGACATGAAACTCCATGCATGCGACATGCAACCCTTGCATGCGACATGCAAGTATGCTTTTGACTTCTACTGGTACCAACTGCACATGTCTTCTGGATCCACTACGCTGTTGACCTCTGCATCCATGCACTTTGTAGTTGATGTAAACTCTGATCCGTGCTCTAGTATCTGACACTTTCAATTTGATTTCATGCCCTCATGACATCTAATTGCATCAATCCAACTGATCCTTCTACTGCTGCTCTGTGGGCTCCTCGTATCCACATTCGATTCATGAGATCCAAACCATCTCAATGAATCTTGCTCAAAAATTTCTTCTTAGGATTACTCATGCATGTCGCCCCACCTCTCACTTGGTGGTATAGATGCATGCACTCCCTCTTCCCATCTAGCATGGAATTTCTCTACATCAGTGGTTGCTCCCACTCCATGATCCTCATCTTGTGGCTGCTTCACATCACGAGGTTCACTCTTACCTCCATGCAAGTCCAACTCCCTCTCAAGGGTCAACTGCATGGCTTTCTCACACTTCCCAACAATAGGAAGCTCTGTAGAAATCCCATCTACATCAAGACTATAGATATTCTTAACTCGAATCCCAACCTTCTTGGCTTGCCCTGTTGCTTTGTGTCACAGGAAAAAAATTCCTTCACTAAAGACAACATCATAGCCTCTATTCTCTAACATTGCGACTCAGACTAAATTTTTCTTCAAACCTGGTACATGCATTACATATTTTAAATGAAAGATTTTACCTGACGCCCTCTGAAAGGTAATGGTACCAATGCCAGTTGCACTATATTGTCCATCGTCACCCAACTCAATATGCATATGGAGATCTTTCTCCTCCAAGTCACTGAAAAATTTCTTATCTCTTGTCATGTGAAAGGAAACACCACTATCCAAGTACCACCCCGATCCCAATGCACTTGAAACCATGCATGCGATCAATGAGAAGTCAAGCTCAAATTGCGAGGTAAGAACCTCACCAGTTGCAGCTCCAGCAACCATCTTGTTCTTCTTCTTTTGTGGACAATTTATGGAAATATGTCCATGCTCGTGACAGTGAAAACACTTCACTTTGGACATGTTATGCTCCTTGCCATCTTCACCGGCCTTAGATTTATAATGGAATTTATTCCCCTTCCCCTTCTTTGCCTTGGAAGCCAAAGCACAATCCTCTTCATCATCATGCTTTGATGAATAGCCATCTATGGTGTTCCACTTGAACTCCTCCTACTCTAGATCCGACCACAGTCGTTCCCAATCCGACAGTTTTTCCCGTCTGTTGACAGAGTCTTCATAACTGTGCCAACTCTTAGGAAGTCCCAAGAGAGCCAAACTCACCAAATCATCATCAACAAAACTTATTCTTACACTCCCAATCTCATCCTGACATTGGACAAACTTTGTTAAGAATACTAGAATAGTGTCGTTATTTTCCATCTTGATCTTCTTGAGTTTATTTTTGAGCGCCAATTTCCTATGGTCGTTACTGCTTTGGAAAAGATCCGTCAAAGCCTTCCACATAGCATATGGTGTGGCTTTCCCATGGAGGCTTGAGACAATGTGGTCTCGTACTCCCTCCAATCCTCCTCATCTTAGCCACTTTCTTTCGCCATGCATCAAGATTTGCAGCACCTGCAACATTTGGCTTAGCAACATATTTTTTCAATGAATTCCTTCAAGCCATTGTCTTCGAGTATTGGCTCCATCCTGTCTTTCCAAGAAATGTAGTTTGATCTGCCCTCGAGTGCATACTCTAACCTCAAGCCATTGAAAGCCATTTCGATCTTGAATCAACTGTAGCGCTAAGAAATCATTTCTGCAAATTTGAATTCTTTCAACCAACAAAATCAGCTCCTGCTTCAAAATTGCAATCTCCTGTGCTCTGATAACATGTAAAAATTATACAATATGCATGTATTTCCTGGATTCTCCTGATCTAACAATTATATGCCACTATTAAATATAGAATCGCTTCTACAAAAAATCTTTGCGGAATTTAAGACATGATCACCAATTGCAATATCAAGAAGAAAGATCAATCACACATAACATAGATGTTTTTACCGGGAAAGCATAAAGCTAAAAACCCCACTATAATATATTATGTATATATCATGGATCATGAAACAATCTCATACAAAACTCTAATCCAAGATCTCTCAGTACAATATACAATCGTCTCACACTATCATGCAAAAATTGGAAAATTCATGTGCCAATTTACTGCCTCTACATAGCCTGCCTCCACTGCGCAATCCCTGATGGTCAAGAACCCATGAATGAATTGATTCTTTCCTACCTTAACTGCGCAATCATCATAGGCACATCCAATGTGTGTGTGGTTGCATGTGTGCAGCCGATAATGTAACAACCGATAGTCAATTTGTCCCTTTCACCTACATCTCAATTGGGTCTCCACTGGATCTGACATGCATGTAGTTAATATTAGTAAATATTCAGTTGCATGTGAGACCACTGATTTTGAATTAATTAATAATTAATTCACTGATCTCTCACTAGTGTGTCTTCAGTAACAACTAGCACAACTGAGTTTAACTCACTTAACTGAGTTAAACTACTTTACAACTCACATAACTACACATCCAACTCTGTTACAACTTCGAATCACTCAGTTAAAACTAAGCCCACTTGCATGTCCCACCAACCAACCTTTGAACTCGAATTTCCTATAACTAACTGATTTTCCACTTCAGTTAATTATTTTTAAGTGCTAATTGAGAATAGATTATATTTTATTTTCCAACTATTATTAAGGGATAATAATAGTCAACATGCATCTATAAATAGACATGCAATCTATAAATAGAACTCGCAAATACATCTATAAATAGAACATCGTCTATAAATAGAATTTTCTCATCATCTATAAATAGACATCCACCTAAAAATAGCCTGTGTGGGCCCCACCTAGTGTAGGTGCTTAATTTTCACTAGGATCAAGGATGTTGTTTCCGGATGCCAATTTCACTATTTCTTGTTGAAGTTTGCAACAAGAAACAGTGAAATTGGCGTCCATAAACAACATCCTTGATCCTAGTGAAAATTAAGCACCTACACTAGGTGGGGCCCACACAGGCTATTTTTAGGTGGATTTCTATTTATAGACGATGTGAAAATTCTATTTATATATTATGTTCTATTTATAGATGTATGTGCGAATTCTATTTATAGATCGCATGTCTATTTATAGATGCACGTCGACTATTATTTTCCCTTAATAATAGTTAGACAATAAACAATAATCTATTCTCAATGAGCACTTGGAAATAGTTAACTGAAGTGGAAAATCAGTTAGCTATAGGAAATTCGAGTTCAAAGGTTGGTTGGTGGGACATGCAAGTGTACTTAGTTGAAACAGAGTGATTCAAAGTTGTAACAGAGTTGGATGTGTAGTTATGTGAGCTGTAAAGTAGTTTAACTCAGTTAAGTGAGTTAAACTTAGTTGTGTTAGTTGTAAATGAAGATACAATAGTGAGAGATCAATGAATTAATTATTAATTAATTCAAAATCAATGGTATCACATGCAACTGAAGATTTACTGCTATTAACTACATGCATGTCAGATCCAGTGGAGACCTAGTTGAGATGTAGGTGAAAGGGACAGATTGAATATCGAGTATGACATAATCGGTTACACACATGCAACCACACACACATTGGATGTGCCTATGAGGATTGCGTAGTCAAGGCAGGCAATAATCAATTCATTTAGAGGTTCTAGACCATCAGGGGTTGCGCAATGGAGGCAGGCTGTCTGGAGACAGTATATTGGCACATGAATTTGCCAGTTTTTGTATGACAGTGTGAGACAATTAGCTCATGTACTGAGAGATCTTGGAGTAGATATTTGTATGTAATTGTTTCACAATCCATGATATAATACATAATAGAAGATATTGGGGTTTTTAGCTTTATGCTTTCCCAGTAAATTATCTGTGTTGTGTGTGATTGATCTTTCTTCATGATATTGCTATTGGCGATTGTGTTTAAAATTCCGCAAAGATTTTGTAGAAGCGATTTTGTATTTAATAGTGGCATATAATTGTTAGATCGGGAAAATCCAGGCAATAAATATTTTTTATTAAATTTATACATGGTATCAGAGCACAGGAGATTGCAATTCTGAAACATGAGTTGAGTTTGTTGGTGGAAAGAATTTGAATTTGCAGAAAGGATTTTTTGGCGCTACAGTTGATTCAAGATCGAAATGGCTTTCAATGGCTTGAGGTTAGAGTATGTACTCGAGGGCAGCTCAAACTATATTTCTTGGAAGGAAAAGATGGAGGCAGTACTCGAAGACAATGGCTTGAAGGAATTCATTGAAAAAGATGTTCCTAAGCTAGATGCTATAGATGCTGCAAATCTTGATGCATGGAAAAAGAAAGTGGAAAGGGCGAGGAAGATCCTATTGGAGGGAGTACAAGACCAAATTGTCTCAAGCCTCCATGGGAAAGCCACACCATATGCTATGTGGAAGGCTTTGACGGATCTTTTCCAAAGTAGCAACTACCATAGGAAATTTGCGCTCAAAGATAAACTCAGGAAGATCAAGATGGAAAAGAACGACACTATTCATGTATACTTAACAAAGTTTGTCCAATGTCAAGATGAGCTTGGGAGTGTAGGAATAAGTGTTGCTGATAATGATTTGGTGAGCTTGGTTCTCTTGGGACTTCCTAAGAGCTGGCACAGTTATGAAGACTCTGTCAACGGACGGGAAAAACTGCCAGATTGGGAACGGCTGTGGTCAGATCTAGTGCAGGAGGAGTTCAGGCGGAGCACCAGAGATGGATCTTCATCAAAGCTTGATGATGAAGAGGATTGTGCTTTGGTTGCCAAGGCGAAGAAGGGGAATGGGAAGAAATTCCATTCTGAATCTAAGGCCGGTGAAGATGGCAAGGAGCACAACATGTCCAAAGTGAAGTGTTTTCACTGTCACAAGTATAGACATATTACCACAAATTGTCCACAAAAGAATAAGAAACATATGGTTGCTTGAGCTGCAGCTGGTGAGGCCCATGCCTCACAATTTGAGCTTGACTTCTCATTGATCGCATGCATTGTGTCAAGTGCATTGGGATTGGGGTGGTACTTGTATAGTGGGGCTTCCTTTCACATGACGGGAGACAACAAACTTTTCAGTGACTTGGAGGAGAAAGATCTCTAGATACATATTGAGTTGGGTGACGATGGACGTCACAATGCAACTGGAATTGGTACCATTAATTTTCAGAGGGTGTTAGGTAAACTCTTTCATTTAAAGGATGTAATGCATGTACCAGATTTGAAGAAAAATTTAGTCCGAGTCACAATGTTAGAGGATAAAGGCTATGATGTTGTCTTTAGTGAAGGAAAAGTTTTCCTACGACACAAGAAATAGGGAAAGCCAAGAAGGTTGGGATTTGAGTTAAGAATCTCTATAGACTTGATGTAGATGGGATTTCTACAAAGATTCCTACTATTGGGAAGTGTGAGAAAGCCATGCAATTGACCCTTGAGAGGGAGATGGATTTGCATGCAGGTAAGAGTGAACCTCAGGATGTGGAGCAACCACAAGATGAGGATCATGGAGTGGGAGAAACCACTTATGCAGATAATTTTCGTGCCAGATGGGTAGAGGGAGTGCATGAAGCTATACCACTAGGTAAGAGGTTGGGCGACATGAATGAATAATACCAAGAAGAAATTTCTGGGCAGGATTCATTGAGATGGTGTGGATTTTGTGAATCGAACCTGGCTACAAGGAGCCCACAAAGCAACAATAGCAGGATTAGTTGGATTTGATGCAGTTAGATGTTGTGAGGACATGAAATCAAAGTGACAGTGTCGGATACTGGAGCACAAATCAGAGTTGACAACAAGAGCAGAGTGCATGGATGTAGAGGTCAACAACGCTGTGGATCCAAAAGACATGTGCAGTTGGTACCAGCAGAAGTCAGAAGACTTTGATGACATACGCATTATACTGATTCAGTTGTTTGGAGGCTATTCAATTTTGGAAGTGTTGCATACAAAGGTTGCATGTGCGATAAGCACTTCCAAAGTGTTGCATGCAAGAGTTGCATATGCAAGAAACACTAGAGAAGTGTTGCATGCATGACTTGCATGTTGCATGTCGCATGCAAATACATTCCTTTCTTGTTGAGAGGGAGTGTTGAAGTTTGCAACAAGAAATAGTGAAATTGGCATCTGGAAACAACATCCTTGATCCTTGTGAAAATTAAGCACCTACACTAGGTGGGGCCCACACAGGCTATTTTGAGGTGGATGTCTATTTAGATATGCATGAGAAAATTATATTTATAGATGAGGTCTATTTATAGATGTATGTGCAAGTTCTATTTATAGATTGCATATCTATTTATAGATGCATGTTGACTATTATTATCCTTTAATATTAGTTGGACAATAAACAATAATCTATTCTCAATGAGCACTTGGAAATAGTTAGCTGAAGTGGCAAATCAGTTAGCTATGGGAAATTTGAGTTCAAATGTTGGTTGGTGGGACATGCAAGTGGACTTAGTTGTAACTGAGTGATTCGAAGTTGTAACAGAGTTGGAAGTGTAGTTATGAAAGCTGTAAAGTAGTTTAACTTAGTTGTGCTAACTGTAACTGAAGATACACTAGTGAGAGATCAAGTGAATTAATTATTAATTAATTCACAATCAGTGGTCTCACATGCAACTAAAGATTTACTGATATTAACTACATGCATGTCAGATCCAGTGGAGACCCAATTGAGATGTAGGTGAAAGGGGCAGATTGACTATCAGTTGTGACATTATCGGTTGCCCACATGAAACCACACACACATTAGATGTGCCTATGAGGATTGCGAAGTCAAGGCCGACAAGAATCAATTCATTCAATGGTTCTAGACCATTAGGGGTTGCGTAGTGGAGTCAGGCTATCTGGAGACAGTAAATTGGCACATGAATTTGCCAATTTTTGTATGACAGTGTGAGACAGTTAGCTCATGTACTGAGAGCTCTTGGAGTAGAGCTTTGTATGTAATTGTTTCACGATCCATGATATAATACATAATAGAAGATATTGGGGTTTTTAGCTTTATGATTTCCTGGTAAATTATCTATGTTATGTGTGATTGATCTTTCTTCATGATATTTCTATTGGTGATTGTGTTTTAAATTCCGCAAAGATTTTGTAGAAGCGATTTTGTATTTAACAGTGGCATATAATTGTTAGATCAGGAGAATCCAGGCAATACATATTTTGTATTAAATTTCTACAAAATTGTATGCACCTTGGATTGCTTGTATATGCCTAGATATCCTAGATTCCTGAATATCCTAGATACTTGTGTATCCTAGATTTCTCAAATGATTAAGGATCTCCGAGATACCTTAGCCATTATAAACTATATTTACTTTAAATTTCTATTTATCATCAATCCTTAAGAGTTTGAAAAAGTGTCAAATATTTTTGTGAAGGTCTATGAGAGGGATATC
This sequence comes from Pinus albicaulis, assembly GCA_034641835.2. NCBI lineage: Eukaryota > Viridiplantae > Streptophyta > Pinopsida > Pinales > Pinaceae > Pinus > Pinus albicaulis. Next base: position 1,053,800,724 of record CM076572.1, on the reverse strand, counting down.
CAACTAAAAAATTGCATGTGTGTTATATCATCATTCAACACTCCTGTAGTTCTAATTCTCTTGTATGGCATTGGGCATCCCTTTCCCATTCAGACTTGACCATTTATTAAAAAATAATTTTTTAAATTCTATACACGACTCTACCCTTCCAAAAGTGCGTACACATGCGGGTACCTCCATATAGAACCCACGTATATAATTTAAAATATGAAAAAATATAAAATATCTTATTTTTCGGGCGGGGTTTACAAGTTTTACTAAAATCCCACCTATAAGAGCTTGTGGCCTAACTGAATCAACCAATTTTTGGTGGTATTTATACACCTCATGGGAAGGCCTAATGAGACCAATGAGTTAGTATAATGACAATATAGTCATTTCGGTCCCCAAATCAAGTCTGATTTCCCTGTGCCTCCTATACTCCCAGTCATAGGAAACCATAATTTCCTTGCAGATATGTTCATCCTTCCTTACATGAAATCCTGTTGCTTATGATCGAGAGGTGATATTTTAGGTTTGGGTTGGACGGATCTGGGGGAAGGTATCGTTAGTGCCATGGTTAGATCAGGCTGTATCTCTCCACTGTACTTTACTAATATCAATAAAGAAGCTTTGTCTTGTTCCTGAAATGTTATGATCTCATGTTGAATATATATCATGCTTTATATGGTTATTCATGATGATATAACATGTTTATTATGCACATGATTTGAACTACTTGTTGTATATATGGCTCTCTGAACTTTGTTACAGGTCTGGTTGCTTTGTAGGAAGTAGAGGGTTTGAACCCTACGGGATCGACATCAAATGTAGGACCTACATGTACTTCTTTAGAACCTGAATTCAGTAGTTTGTACAATTTTCTTGCATGATGTATGATTCTTGTTGATTGTCTGCCTTTGATCTGTTGAGGTTGTCAACCCTTACCTTAGAGAAGTTTTTCCTTCCAACAGAATTGGTGACTCTGCTGGGGAATGCAATCTTGAATTTCCTAGAAAGGGTTGTTTGTCTCTTGATTTGGGTTTTTTTATCCTGTTTCTTGACTTTTCCATTATTATTGGCTTGTTTGCAGTATGGGAAATCAATTTGGCCTTCTAGATCAGGGTTGTACTTTTTATTTTTCTTTGATTTTCTATATATATGCACTTTTCGTTATACACAAAAGCACACATATGGACTTACTCCCAAAGAAACCAGCGTATATACTAGTTTCTTCGGGAATAGTCACATATATATGTGGGTCTGTCTCTATACAATCATGTATATTTGGGAAAATTTGAATTTAAAATTTTTTCTTTCAGTAAGGGGTCTTGCCTAGTTTTTTCTGTTTCTTGTGGTCATCTATAGTCTGGAAGAGTCTTGCTTCTTTCTTTTGTCACCTTTTCTATCTCCTTTTGAAAAAATATCTTGTCAACCTAGGGTTTGCATTTTTGTGAAGTTTGGTGCTTGAAATTTGGGTTTCATGCCTTCTTTTTAAAGTGCTTGATTGTTATTTCTTGTTGGGACAGTGAGTTTATTTTCAACTTTCTTATAATCCAAATATTTCATTGCTTTTCTTTCCATTCTTGAAGTTGAACTATTTGGTTTCTTTTTTATCATTTGAGAAGAGTATTTACAATCTTGGTTCAGTGAAGGGTTTTGGGTTCTCTGAAATATTTTTGTCTTTTTGAATCTTTTATGTATCTTTTCAGATAAATTTTTTTCAAGTTTTTGGTCTCTTTTTCATTTTAGTCTTATCATCTCAGTGATTCTTTATGGCTTGTGAAGTTTGGAGTCTTTTCGCTTGACTTTGATATGGAAATGATTGATTTCTTTGCCTTCTTGAATCTTTTGTTATAATTCGTTAAAAAGAAAAAGGGAAAAAATTGTTCTTTTGCCTTTATTTTATTTGGTTTCATTTTTTTGACCTTTTTGGCTTTCCCACAAGTGTGCAAATATTTACTTTAGGTTGAAATTTTCTTTGTTTGGGAGATATTTTCTGGCATATTTGTTTCTCCTTATTGGTCGAGTTTTTGCTTTTGATTCTTGAAAGAGCACATTTGTATGTTTAAAAGTAATCCATAGAATCTTGGATTTAAGCGTTCTAGTATGCATTAAGGTAGTTTGAATTTTAGGAATTTTAGTCTCTTTCGATAGATGTTGATTGTGTGAATGATTAAAAATAAAAAAATAAAAAGAGTTTTTCTTTATTAGGTTTCTCATAGAACCTTTGTAGAAATCACTTTTCATTGAAGAAAAAGAGTTGCATTTTCCTGTAGCTAGGTTTTCTATTGATTTATTTCGAGTAAAAACACCATCAGTTGCACTATTGTTTCCCTATTTCCTAAATAACAACTAATTAAAATCAAGCGCTTAATTTAAAATGAACTAGAATTTTACTTTTGACATAGTGACATCAATTAGTCTAGGGCATTTAGGGCCTTGGAATAGGTGTGTGGAGAGTAAAATCTCTAAGGACACTCTAAACCGAAACATATAATTCGATTAAAGATTCCAAAATCCAGTATCAGTAAGTTGTTTGGGAAAAATATCCTCTAACATAGGATTTAAGCACAAGTAAGAGTGAAGACAAGGAAAGAGAGATACTTGCTCTCCTACTTGTTGGATCTCGCATCCACGACTGTTCTGCTTGGCCTCTGATCATGAGTTGGTGACCTTAGATTCCTTTCCTCGGGACCACACAGGTGACTGCGGGGGGGATGCTCGTGATACCTGAGACAAATGTTGCATCACTTTCGTAGTACTTCTGGAGGGTGCCCTTGTGGATATTAGGTACTTGCATCAAAAAAGGTTATTGCCTGGAGGTCAGCGTAAATATTGTTGATACCTTCGCTGGTATTCTTGGGCCCTTCTAACCACCGAGAGTGGAAATACTTGGAATTTATTTTCTTGTCTGTATATTTAGGACTTTATAGTAGAGTGATCTTTTCTCTTTGTATTTAGATGGCTTTAGGTGGATTTTTGTCTTGTCACTTTGGACCTTTAATTCTGAGTGACTGACCAACCACTCCACTAGTCTTGAAAGGTTCTTGATCTTTATTTTGAAATTGTGGAGTTTTCTCCTTAAGGGCGAAGTTTTGATTGTGCATATCTCTTCCTTGAAAATTCATTTGAACTATCCCACAAGGGAAAGATCTGTGTATAAGTTTGGTATGGCTCATATTCTTGCGAATGTCAACCAAGGGACCCCTCCAAAAGTGGATCCTTGTGCTTTTCCTTTCTTTGGGAATGTTGGTACCCCCTTGATGGCCACTTTGAATATTCTTGGATTGAATGTTGGACTACTCGTTTGGTTGTGGTCCACTCTGAATATTCTGAATGTTCTTGAAGCTTCGTAGATGAATGCTTTATTTCAAGAGCATCAAATGGGTACTGTTAATTGTTCATCTTCTTCGTTAGAAAAATCTAGCCTTCCTTTTTCTCCTCCATCTTGTGATAAGAAATTTAAAAATAAGAGAAAGAGGAGGAATAAGAAGAAGAATAATTCTATCCATTCATCACCACCAACCTCTACTAGTCATGTTGGAGATGAGCCTTCCCCCACTGCGAGTCATGTTGGGGGCATGAGTCTAGTCACTGCAAGTCATACTAGTAATGAGTTACCTACCTCTATCAGTCATGATTATGGCAACTCACCGATTTCTATGAGTTGGGATGGGGGCATAAGTCCTACCTCTCTTGGGAAAGAGTCACTAACCTCTGTAATTCATGTTGGAGGCTCTCCACCAGTCGCTGCTAGTCATGTTGGGGGAGTTAATGTTGATAAAAAACCTAGGTGTAAAATATTTAAACCTAAGTTCCCTTTTAAGATATGTAAGGGATATAATCTTACTCATTTGTGCCCTGATATTTCAACAATACAAAGGTTGTGGTCTGATTCTATAGGTTATTCTACTCCTGAGCCTGTTATGGTTTCTCAACAATCTATTCAACCATTGGTTGATGAAGTGGTTGAGCCAGAGAAATCTTTGGTTGATACCACTCCTCTTTTGGGGGGTGAAGTGTCGAAAAACATCATCTTCTTGATTTCTAGTTTAGAGTCTTTTGGTCTAAGGGGAATGCCGGTCTCTTCAAGTGTACCCCCTCCAAGTTCTAGGAGTGTTTCCTTTGTTTGGGATAATCTTGTTGAGCCTCGTATTCCTTCATTTGCACCTTTCCAAATAAGGGTTAGAGTTAATTCCATAAATTTTTATCAATGTATGTTGGATGAAGGATCCTATGGAAGTATTATATCCTCCTCTACTTGGAAAGCTTTGGGTTCTCCAAATTTTTTGGCAACTGATAGTAGTTGCTAGCCTATGATAGAAGACCTGGTGAATCTATGGGTGTCCTTCCTCAATTGCCTATCAATTTAGGTGGGAAGAATGTATTAATTGATATGATGGTGGTTGATTTCTCTTTGGACTTTAATATGCTACTTGGGCGTGATTATGTCTATGCTATGAATGTTGTGGTGTATTCAGTATTTCGAGTGACGTACTTTCCTCATAATGGAAGTATTCTTACTTTTGATTAACTTGCATTGGATAATCACCATCCTAATTTGAACTTAGTTCAAAATACCCCTTGGTATGTTCCAAGTGTTCAATTTGACTATGCCCCACCACAGGTGAGCTATGTGGCATTATATCCTCAATGCTCAATTGCTTACTGGAAGGATCCTTTGAACTATTTTTTCCCTTCTCTCGATTTGATCCCAACAGTTGATAGAGTGATTTCTCCTACAGGTGTATGGGACCCCTTTCTTCCCTCTTTTGATACTTTTAGTTCTCATGATTTCTTGGATGTTGAGTTGCCTTCACAGGAGGAAAGTTTTGAAGCCATGAGTTTTAGCTACCAAAGGATTCCTTGGCCTAAGTCCCATGAGGGTATTTTCATAAAGTACTATTATGCATAAGTTGCAAGGCTCCCTGTACCATATTGTATATATAAGGTACACATTTTCAAGTCTTGTATTCCATAACACAATATTTTATGTGAATTTTATATATGGGATGTATTAACTTCTTGCCTATTGTTCCTAATTATGTCTACAGAACTTTGAAGACTTCTCCTTTGGGTATTGTTCTTGAAACTGGCATATAGGTTAGGTTCTCCACCTGCATTATGCATTATCAATTTCCTTTTCCATTTTGGCCTTAGGATCAACCCCACCAAGATGTGACACATAGCCTTCTCATTGTTTATAAGTGTCATAACTTGTGTGGTAGAGTCTACCTTATCATGGGTGCGCTAGATAGTACCTTGTTGTTACTTGGCACCCGTGCCAAACTTTTGTTCTTAGGCTCGAGACTTCTCTTTAGTCCCTCCTTTAATTTGCGATGAAGCTTGATTCCTCTTATTCTTCGCCATTTTTCTAGATTTATAGCCTAGAGACTACCACATGTTAAGTTGTACTGTTGCATTTCATAGTGACTAAGTACCTTTTTTCCCTTAAGCCGACTTCACTTGGAATCGTATATAAGCCTCCTTTTGACCATGGCTTTTCTTCAAGTTCAAACCATGCATTCATTAGCCTCTATGATTTGACACCTTTTAACCGTTGAAAGAACATTCCTTTGAGTGTTGTCGACCAAAATTCGCCACCTTGCATTGAGCATAGGAATGTTCTAATCCTAAGAACTAGTGCATCTGCCTTTAACACTCGTTATTTCCACTGTACTATATACATTCTTTTATTCTTTTTCAGGCTTTAAACATGAAAAAGAAAAAAAAAAGTATATATTCCAAAAAGAGTGGGAACGAGGCATTCACTTCCATATTTGATGGCATCAAGAGTCATTTGTATCACCCTTGAACAAAGCACTCAAAATAAGTATTTCATCCATTGGGATAGGAATTAGTTTGACTTTAGGAGAGCCATAACCTTGTCTTTGATTCAATCCTCCTTCAACTGGTTATCTCTTCTAATCATATGGATATTTCGTTAATGCCTCCAACATTGCAGACTTATACAAAGTTTTTATATGCTTCCATAGAGTCATATTTGAGTCATGCTTCTTTTCAAGGGAAGTCAACCTATGTCAACCATTCTGCGGTGTCTCTTCACTCATTTTCAGTTGACATACCCAGTTTGTCAAGTTCTTTTTAGTATCACATCAACTATTTATTTCTTTTCTTGTGCTATTCAAGAAGGTCTCCATTAACTTCTTACTCAGCGAGTATTCTCTTATCGACTTAGACAAATTTATCTGAGAGTAGGCCTAGCGCCACACCCTGACCCTATCTACATCATTGATAGGTGACCTTGTGCTCAACATCGATCAATATCATGGGTCTTTGACTGAGTGGTTTTCCTTGTGTTCGACATGAGCTTACATTATCAGACATTGGGATTCTTGCAGTAACTTGGTTTCCATTTGACCCTATTTTTGGATTCCTCACCTCTGTGTCAGCTTTCATTATTGGTTGGTTCATAAGGTTTCTGTTGTTCTCTAGCCACATATTTTTTACGCTGGAAACATACTTCAGAATGGTTTCTTCATTTATTTTCATCCGTGTTCTTCCAAATTATTGACTTGTGGGTTACACTCGCGATGGTTGATGGGGGGTGCCTTAATGCCTTCCTTCTAGCAGGTCTTTTCCTATCGAATTTGACTCATTGCTTTGGGAACGAGATCTAGAGTCATTTTTTCAGTACCTTAGGGTTTGCAGTCATCAGTGGCAGACTCCTTCGCTATCGATAGTGAGAATACATCAATGTATCCTGATTGATTGATTCTCTCAAGTGTTCGACTTCAACACATTTATTCACACTTGTTAGATTGTACTAGGTACCTTGACTCTCATCATCATTATCAGTGATTTGTCTCACATCTGTTGATGATATACATCAATGAACGGTAATCAAAATATTTCTCACATGGTTGACTTCAGCTCATTTATTCCCATAGTGTAGAAATTTACCATTTGCGGTCGGTGAAGACCTTGGGTTGTGTCGGCATCTTGGTTCACTTGAAAAATGCTTCAATTTCTGCTAATGATACCATCAACCTTATATGTTGTAGTTCATCAAAAAAACATCTTATCTTTTGGCACATGAGTTTGTGCAGTACCACTATTCTACCTTTATGACTTGGTACTTTGAGGATTAGTTGTGCAACTTCTGTGATTAGACATTCCTTGAGCATCGTTTATCATAATTTATTCTATATGTGATATTGAGACATAGCTCAATTGTGTTCCTTTGCAGCTATGGTCATATGATCCACTATGTATTCTTAAGTTTTCTCCATACACTTATATATACATGTTGGATCCACTCTATAATTGATCAACAAACATGATTTACTATCTCTGAGCATGGGTATGCCCACCTCAGACATGAGTCTTCTTTCTGATTTCTTCCACAGGATTTCAATGGGATAGAATCTATTGATATCCACTCAGGTTCTCAAACGATCTCTCTGTATCATTAATACATTTTTGCAATCATGTACCCCTTATAACCTCATATATTTAGGAGGAATTTGTTATAGCATCATTCAAAACTCATGTAGTTATAATGCTCTTGTATGGTCTTGGGAATCCCTTTCCCATTCATACTTGATCATGTATTAAAAAATAATATTTTGAATTCCAGACGTGACTCCGCCCTTCCAAAAGCATGTACACACGTGGGTACCTCTATATAGAACCCGCATATATAATTTAAAATATGAAAACATATAAAATAGCCTATTTTTCAGACAGGGTTTACAGGTTTCACCGAAATCCCACCTATAGGAGCTCATGGCCTAACTCAATCAACCAATTTCTGGTGGTATTTATACACCTCATGGAAAGGCCTAATGAGACCAAGGAGTTAGGATAATGGAATTATAGTCATTTCGGTCCCTAGATCAATTTGATATCTCTGTGCCTTGTGCACTCCCAATCATAGGAAAACCTTGTTTCCTTGTAGAGATGTTCAACCTTTCATATATGAAATCTTATTTCTTATGCTCGAGAGGTGATCTTTGAGGTCTAGGATGGACGGATCTAGAGGAAGGTTTCATTGGTGCCATGGTCGAATCACGTTGTATCTCTCCACTATAATTTGCTGATATCAATAAAGAAGCTCTGTCTTGTTCGTAAAATGTTATCATCTCAAGTTTTATGATTCATGTTGAATATGTATCATGATTTATATGCTTATGCTTGATGATATAAAAATTGTTATTATGCACATAATTTTTTCATCTTGTTGTATATATGCTTCTTTGAACTTTGTTGTAGGTCTGATTTCTTTGGAGGAAGCAGAGGGTTTGAACCCTACGAGATCGACTTCAAATGTAGTACCTATGGGTAATTCTCTCGAACCTAACTTTAGAAGTTTATATAGTTTGTGTGCATGATGTGTGCTTCTTGTTTATTGTCTGCCTTTGATCTGTTGAGGTTGTCAAACATTACCTTAGGGATGTTTTTTACCACCAACAATGTGATTTTGAACAATTTAGATGTTGAAAAAATTCTTTGAAAGATATCCTACATCGCATCATCAACAAGCTCTCACCAAAATATCAACAACATCCCCCCTAAGCTCTTATTCACTTGTTCACTTTAAATTAATGACTAGACTTGACATCATTGAAAATAATTTTCTAAAAAATGTACTGCTTTGGCATTGATGGTAACACCACCAAATTTGTTTCCAAAAATTGTAGGTCATAGATGGCAACTCCATCACTTGGTCATACTGATCTTGCTATTATTTGCACATTCTTCATTTTTTTTTCTTACTCTCCCCATGTACTTTTGATAAGCCAATAACCATATTGCATCCCATTTTTTCTTCCCCTGGTTGTAGAGTCTAGTGGGGAAAATATATAAAATTTTCTCCTTATCCTTAATAATTTATTGTGATCTTTAGTGAGATTATTCTTATTCTTTATTATATTATTTTCATCAAACAATTATTAAGAGCACAAAACATAAATACAATAGAAACATGAAGTAGGTTATATGCTAGGGAAAAATATCTAAATAGATTCAATCGAACTTGTATTGTACTAAAACAAAATACTGAATCAATCTAAAATTTGCAGAAACCAAATTCGAGCGCACAATCACATAACAAGAAAGAGAAAGAATTTATCAATCGCACAACACAAGATGTATGTGGGGAAAGAAAATTCTCAAAACCCTGCTATCTGTATTGCATAAAGTCAAGACCATGAAACAATACAATGTTATTTCCCTTCCTCAGAAACCTCTGCACTTTGCTGACTGTCTCACTCTGATCTAGGAAAAATCGATCCAATACTCAATCAATTCTCAGCCTTTTCCTAACCAACCTTACTTAAGCATTGTTGGAGGAATTTTCCCCTATTAATTAGGAAATTTCCAAGAATTGACTGTGAAATTCCTTCAAGGCATCCTGATGACCTCGTGCATGACCTATAAAATTTTATAATTATACAACTGATAATTATCTTCCCTTTAACCCCAATCTCAACTGGGACTTACTTACAGCTAACATGCAACAACTATTTATAGAAAATTATAAGTTAACTAATTGATCACTACTTGTGAATTAAATCATATTTAATTCACTGGACCTATCGCTCTCATATCTCAGTCAGTTGTAATTATTTTAACTCAAATAATTGAGTTAATTAATTACAACTCAAAAATAACTGTGGATCCCCTAAAAGTTAGGGAGAAATCTACATGCCTCCAATTTGACCCTCAAATCGAATCAACTTAGTTAACTATGTATTACTAACTTAGTTAACTCATACAAGTTGTCATAAGATTTGGAATTACAATTTCCTTCTAAATTAATTAAGGGAAAATTAATTTAGAAGCCATTTCTTGTTGCCATTTCAACACTCGCTCTCAATAAGAAAGAGATTGTCTGCTACCACAATCATGCCTCTGTGGAAATCGAATTCACTTCTTGCCAGTGCCTTAGTCAAGATGTCTACATCCCACTCCTCCATGGGAATGTAATCTAATGACATAATACACCTTTGTACACAATCTATGAGATGGTGATACCAGATATCAATATGCTTGGACCTGTCATGAAAAACTGGATTAACTGAGACTTTGATGCAATTCTGGTTATATCAATATATCACCACCAGATCCATCTATTGGCCAAAGAAAACAACAAGTATCTTCCTCATCCAGATGGACTCACATGCTGCCTGGTTGGCCGCCATGTACTCTGCCTTTGTTGAACTGAGTGCAACTGATATCTGTTTCCTGTTGTACTAGGAAATTGCTGTTGATCCTTTGTTGAAGATGCCCCCTAGTGTGCTCTTCCTATCAGATGGATTCCCTGCCCAATCTGCATCGGTGAAGCCTTGAAGCTTCACTCCCTCTGTCCATCTATACCATAGCCCATAATATGTAGTGCCCCTGAAGTATCTCAACACATGCTTGCCTGTCTTCCAAAAGAGCTTGGTAGGATTAACGACAACTTGATTAAGATGGTTAACTGCGTAGCATATTTCTAGTCATGTGTTCACCAAATACATGAGTGAACGCATAAGCTAGATATAAACAATAACATCTACTGCCTCACCTGAAGTAGAATCCTCCTTCCTCTAATTTCTTGCTAGACGAGTCTCTACAGGTTTGCTGTCCTCCATGTGGAACTTCCTTAGGATCTCGTTGGCATACCTTCCTTGAGATACAAATAGCTCCCCATCTCTTTTCCATATTCCAATCCCAAGAACTAATGCAAGAGCCCCATGTCATTCATCTCAAATTCTCTTGCAAGATCCTCTTTGCATGACTTGATGAGCTTCTCATCACCTGTCAGTATCATATCATTGACATAAAGTACAATAATCAAAATATTACCATCTACAACAATATGATATAGGTTTTCATCTGCTTCAATCTTGGTGAAGCCGAACCCGGTGAAAGAAGTGTCGATCCTGATGTACCAAGCATGAGGTGCTTGCTTCAACCCATACAATGCTCTCTTGAGTCTGCACCCATGCGACTCCATGTCTAAGGTCCCAAAACCTTCCGCTTGCTCAATGTACACCTCTTCCTAAATCAACCCATTTAGGATGGTTGTCTTTAAATCCATCTATCGTCCCATATGCGCTAAGAGTGCAAGGATGAATCTAATTGATGAGTACCTTGTGACTGGTGCAAAAGTATCATAATAGTCAATCCCCTCCACCTGAGAGAACCCTCTGGCCACAAACCTATAATTTTGATTCTCCACACTCCCATATGTTTCCTTATTCACCTTGTATATCCACCTGGATCCTACATTTGACTTCCCCTCTAGTCTTGTGACAAATTCCCTTGCACTTTTTCTGATAATGGAGTCATACTCCTCAACCATGGCATCAACCCACACCGGTTGTTGAAATTCTTCCTCAAAAGAGGATGGTTCTATCCCTATACCTTCGCTCATAAGAGCCATGTATCCAGTATATCACTTTGGGGACCTTCTTTGCCTCGAATGTGATGTGGGTGCTCCCACATTCTCTCTCGCATCTAGCAACAACTTGTAAGCCTCTCTGGTGCGATTGCTTCCATTTATTGTGGATGACTCTGCATGAGTGGTTACTTCCACTCTTTTTTCCTCTACTTGTGGTTTCTCCACATCCTGTGGTTCTTCTTTTGGAGCCAATAGATCCTCAACTGCATGCAATTGAATCTCCCTCTCAAGGTAAATTTGCACAAATTTCTCTTCATCGAATTTCACATCTCTTCTGACCACTGCCAAATATGTGCTGCAAATTACACCCGAATATCCCCAACTCTGTTGTTTGCTCTAACTTCTTCCTGGAATATTTGGTTACATGGAAGTAAACTGATGAACCAAAAATTTTAAAATGCGACACATTTGGTCTCTTACCTAAAAAATCTTCCTCTGGAGTACTCATCCCAAGTATCCGATGAGGACTTTTGTTTTTCAAAAATATTGTCGTATTGCATGCTTCTGCCCACAAATGCAATTTGTTAGACTCGGCCTTGTCAGTCCTCCGCCAGAGTAAAAATTCATCAAAGTTCAGTTCATGTCATTCACGGTTATAAATGATGATTTTGGTCAAAAAGAGTCTTTTAGTTTCTGAGTCTAGCGTTTGTCTCAGAAATGTCGAATAATGCCCGCAGGCCATGAGGATGGTTTTCGAAAAGGTTCTTAGTTCAAATTTTCATCATCAAACACATTTGAGGACATTCCTTGTTCAAAACTCTGTTTTGAACAAGAAATTGTCAAATTCATTTTTTGTAACAATCATGTATTTTTTCTACCATAAAAAAATTCAATGCAGCCTCTGGTCTTTGCCAAAGTCCAAATGCCAACATCCCTGCAAAAACAACCAGATTTCATCAGTCCAAACTCAGAAAATCAATGAAAAAGCCAAAAGATAGAAGTTCAATGAAAGGATAAAGTGCCAAATGAAAAACATTACAAAGTGGGTTGTGGAGGAAGTAAAAATTAAACCCAACTCTTGCAAGATATGTTCCAAGGCTATGTAAATTGTTTTTGTCAAATTACATTCACAAATTTTCAGAGCAAAGCCAAATTTGGAGGTTGAAGAGCGAATTTCAGTGTTGAAGGGCCGTGACTGTGTGTTGACAGTGCGCGCGGCGCATAGGAACAGAGCGCGGCGCATAGAATGCGCGCGGCGCATTGGGCAAAAACCAGCAGTTCATTTTTACACTCGCGCGACGCACCCAAGGGCTGCGGCGCACTGGGTTTGCGCGCGGTGCATAGAGCTCTAAGGCTGGAAAATTACCCTCCTTCACCAAAATTCGTTTCAAATCGGCTCTTTTGCCTCCAAGTAAGTTTGTGAAAGTATGTATGATGATTTTGGGCTATGGTGCTATGGTTTAGAAGCAAAGATATTAGTGTTTGAATGGTGCAAAACTTAACCCTATGTCCACTTCGAAATCTGCTCCATAGGGTTTGAGGAGTGATGATTGTCATTTGAAATTGGTGTCAAAACTTGCATTTGCCAAAACACTCTTATTCCATTATTATGTATGCTTTTATCATTGCTATCATTATATCATTTTCCTCACTGCTGTGATCACTGTTATTATACCACAGTTCCATTGTTATACCACTTTTTCACATCCTTCATTCCCTTTTGTTCCCATGTGGTAAAAATCTAAATTTATCACTTGTTATCCCTTCCCTCCATTGACAAAATTTTAATTGCCACAACATTCAAGGATTATGCCTTAGATTTCACTTACATTTTGTCATTTCACCTATTCCTATTCCCAAAAATACTCCCCTCACTATCACTGTTTTCCTATATCACTTGTGAATTGTCCATATTCCTAAATCCCTCAAACAGTGGCTGTCCTCACACTTGACAATACTTTCCTCATTGTGGTTTTCCTATAGCACCTTGATACATATGTGACACATTGGGAATTAGAGCATACACTGAACTCTTGTTTTCATCATTACCATATCAGCATATATTTGTCATACTTTTAGCACCATGTTAGAGACGGATTCACCTTATGAGCAGGGGTGTGAGCAGGACAGTGATTCATCTACAGAGGTTAATGTGCCAAGGAGGTCTCACAAAAGTGGCAAAAGTGGCAAGCATGTCAGGGAGGAGCCCACTTCTTTGACCCAACTGCAAGCTTGCCCGCTTGCAACGGATTGTTTTCAGCGTCAGTCATGTTTCCATTATTGTGAGATGATTTCCCGAACTCAGCATCATCATGATTTAGCTCACCTTGTCTTACATTTGCATAACGGTTGTGTAAACCTTGCTGGGGTGGATTTTACTTTGTCACCAGAGACCATTTCAGAGGCGACTGGGATACCAAACATCGGGGAAGAGTGGAATAAGCGGCAGCATTTGGATAAAGCTTATTATGAGCCATATATCAGACCTGGATATATGAGGCAGCTGAGCAGGGTATTTCCATTCTGATTTTTGAAGGATGAGTATGCACCATTGATGAAACTCATCATTCGTTATTTCAGTTGTGAAGGGCGCTTTTGATGCTTGTATGCATATCACATCCGGTTGTTGATGCACTTCACGAGAGTGCAGTTGATGAGCATTCCATACTTCATGTACCGTAATATAGAGCGGATGACATTTATTTTACAGAAGAAGACCCCAGCACAGTAGCATAACAGTATATATCATTACGCGCTGATCAAAATCATGGTGGTACATCAGCTCGCACAACAGGGCATCGCATGGGATGAGTTCATCTCCCGTGACTTTTTTGCAGCGCCACACCCGCTTCCCAAGGTAGTTCATGATGAGGGAGAGCCTTCACACCAGTTTGATATTCCTGAGACTGAGCATATCAGTGCTCCAGTGTATGTGACATATCAGCGAGGCCGCAGAGCCTTATTTGCAGCTACACGACGAGTACTATCTCCACCCGGGGTGGAAGGGGTCTCGTTGACTTCATCAGTAGCGCGAGTACTATCTCCACATGGGGTGGAAGGGGTCTCACCTTCGACATCAGCACAGGTACAGGTTCAGGACAGAGGCAAGAGGCCTATGCACGATGAGGGCCCTTCAGGAGGCCGAGACACTGATTTTATACTCATCGATGTTGATGCAAGCTCTCCTAGCTCGAAACTGAGGGAGGTCATCCAGGAGCAGAGAGCTGAGATTGGTACTTTGACAGAGAATTTTCAGAGAGCACAGTGGGTGATAAAGTACCTAGAGCAGCGGAACAAATAGATGGAGGATCAGCATACACTTGTAGAGCTGCGGCGAATCCGTGAAGATCGACAATTGGCCCGGAAGAGACCTGGTGACATGACACCAATTGAGCAAGAGACTAACCTTATGCATGTTAACATTCATTTGGAGAAGTTTTTGGAAAAGGCCAATAGAGACAAAGACATGCTCCATCATATGAAAGGTCATTATTGGGCCCGCATGCACGTTTGCAGAGCAAACATGAAAATCCTGAAGAGAAGGTTGAGCAGAGCACTGAAACGACGAAAGAGGCCTGATCCACTCTGGATTTTGGTCGAGGATTCTTTGGATGAGCATGAGGCATGATAGGGGATCTTCGCTTCGAATTTTAGCAAATTTGGAGAAGTTTTTGTCATTTTTGAAAATTTTGGTCACAAAACAGGTTTTTCCGCCCAACGCGTCGCCCGACCCGACGTGCGCTTATGATTGGGACACCTTCTGGAGGAAAAATTTGTATTTTTGGATTTTTCATGGTAATTTACGCATGATCAGAAATGGCCGAAGCATTTCATCAAGTTCTAGATGATCAAAAGGGCCAAAAACACCATGAAAACCACCTTTCTGCCACCTTTTGCACCAGCAGGAAGTACTTCTGGGAGAATGAAGTTTTGGAGGGGAAAATAAGCTCCAAATTGAAAAATTCTACTTGGGTTGGATAGCCAACATCCAGGGATTTCCAACGAGCTATCATGAGCTCAATTTGGACTCTGGGAAGTTCCCCAAAAATAGGCTGAAAGTAGCGCGATGCATAGAGCTTTGGAGCGCGACGCATAGAGGTTTTTGGCATGTTTTTCACCTTCCAGCTCAGAAATTCGGCCAGTTTGGACTAGTTTCACCTCTTGATGTAATTTTTGGTTTTTCTTGATGTAATTTGATGTACATGATGTAACTTTGGCACTTATTTAATTTTTCTAGATGATTCATTCACAAAAAAGTGAAAATCAAGTGAATGGATCAGTTTCCTAGCTTATAGAGGCAAGTTGTTTGGCTGCCTAGATTTTAGCTCCTTGTTTAGAATTGGTTCAAACTGCTCCTAGAAGCATGAGATCGACCCCTAGAGGCATGGGAAGGGGTGAGACTTGTCTATTTATTTTATTTTCTGAGACACTTTCAGGGTTGGACTCTTGGGAAAAGTTTGGCACACTATTGTACATATTTTCTGCATTTTGGCTAAGGAAAGATCAGAGGTTTTGCAGCACCTATTGGGATTCTTGTGGATTTCAGTTTTGATGGTGTTTTCTCTCAGTTATTTGTAAGTTATTTAATGTTTAATGTATGCCATTCCCTCCTTTTGCTTCTGAAACTAAATGAATGAGTTAATGAGGTAGAATCCATTGATTCCAGTGCTCTGCCTTTAAATTTGTTTATTTTTATATGTTTTTGCCAGTTTGGAGAGGATCCCTATTCTCCCTTGCCCTCTTCAGCTCCTTGTCATTCTGATCCATCCATACACATAATCAAAAGCATCAAGACTACTGCCTACCTTGCCCCAACTCGAATTCTGCAAAGATCTGGCCTCATCCCCGAGCCCAAAATTGTTTTTCCCATTTTTCCAACGAAAACCCAAAAAATTTAAAACAAAATTTCCTATCTATTTACTAGCCTAAAATCAGTATCCATTATAAGTCATCTCAGCCCCTTTGAAGACCTTTTTCCAAGATAGACTCGGAGAGAGCCCTCTCCTGTCCTCGTAGGGCTAGCTACGAGGCTGAGCTTGGTTTGATGTTGCCTTGAGATTTACCTTATTTCAGCCTAAGGTAGTTTCGAGCGCTAACATAGTGGCGACCATACTAGGGAAAGCCTTCCCCGGTAAAGGATGACAAAGTTCAGATCTGATTGTTGATGGTGAACAACGATCAGACACCGCAAGGCTGAAATCATTCACCTGGCAACTTCAGATCCAGACAATCAATCCTTCATGGTGACTTCACTGCAGGGAGATCAGTAGCTGTGAGATTTTCAAGATGGACCGGATTGCAAGAAGATATGCTCCCATGAGCCGAGATCACATTCCAGGCTTTCCAAATAAAATTTCGAAGGTATATTGGTCAAGTAATCTGCCTACGTTTAACGATGATGGTAAGAAGGATGCTGCTTTACATTTGGTTAGATTTCACATGCATATTCGCAAGTTGAAGGTGGATTTTCCTGAAGATTGCTTGATGAAGATATTCCTGACCACTCTGGAAGGTGAAGCCCAATCTTGGTATGAAAATTTTCCGCCGGCCTGTATTTACTGTTTAAAGGATTTTCATGCCCTGTTCATTGAAAAATATCAAGCATCTTATCCATCATTAAATTTAGTTCATGACTGTTGCAAACATGCTTCTACTTTTATTGAAAGCCTTGAGAAATATTATGAAGATGATAATTTCATGGATGATGAGATCGTGGAAGCCCTGTATGAAAATCCATTTCAGCAGCATAAAGACGATCATGAAAATTTGCAGCAGGATCAAGATCTTAGTACGGTGGAAAATGAAGCCATTTTGCATCTTGAAAGTCAACAGGAATTACATGAAATGGATCAGCAGTATGAGGAAAATTTTTATACTCCTTCACTTGAAATCAATGAAGACAATGATTGTTTGAGCAAAAGAAAACAAAAGGTATTATCTCCTCTATCTGAAGACGAGATAGATCAAATCTTGAACGGTCATGTTCCAGCTCAAGTTAACGCAGATTTGTAGTGTGCACATGGTCAAGAAGGTGATGGTGGAACTTCTTCCTTTTCTGAAAAGGATGACAGTCCTGTAAGCAGCTTTATAGATCAGCAGGTTGAAGATGTTTATATGGCTGAAAGTGATGAAAGAGAAAGTGTCGTTTCAGATCTATCAATAGAAGAAGACAACATGCAAGTAAGTCCAGTTCTAATTTCAGAATGTGATGATGTCAGGACAACTATTTCAGTTCCAGATTTAGATTGTGATGACCAAGAATACCTAGTACAGAATCCTATGAAAGAGAAATCTGCTGTTGAGATCATTTGGGATGAAGAAGACAGAGGTATGGATCCAAATGTTCTCGGTTCATTAGAACACAGCCTGCATGAGGAGGTAATTCAGTCAGTTCATGAAAAAAAAGATGAGATCTTCATTCAAGTAAGTGAAACAGTTCCTTTGGATGAATTTATGGTAGATGATAGAAATGTCATTTTTGCACTTCAAGAATCATCTGGAGTTTCTTTTCTCTTGATTGATGAATGTAATGAGAATCCGGTTGTCATATCATATGAAGATGACTTACAATATATTCATCAGAACAGTCAGGAGTGCCTTTCAGATTCTTCTGATCAGAACATTCAGGATTCCCTTTCAGATTATTCTTCATATGTCTCATGTTTTGAAATGTTTTCTCAAGAGGAGATATGCTCATCTATTTGTTCAGTTTTTTTTTGAGAACCAGGAACATATTTTTACT
Source organism: Pinus albicaulis (assembly GCA_034641835.2). Classification (NCBI taxonomy): domain Eukaryota; kingdom Viridiplantae; phylum Streptophyta; class Pinopsida; order Pinales; family Pinaceae; genus Pinus; species Pinus albicaulis. The sequence goes on along the minus strand of CM076572.1, from coordinate 1,053,782,650 downwards.
GAAGTACATGATGAAGGAAGATCAGAAGCAGGAGAAAAAGACACCTTGTTCTTTCAGCCATAGGTAAATCTTCATGTTTTTCAGGATCCAATGGCAGATTTGTTGCAGTCAGCAGTGAAGGTGATTATTGTTGTATTCAGTGATGAAGGAGATCATGGTCAATTATGTTTTTTGATGCCCAGTTACCAGTATTTATTGTTGACCAGCAGATCTGATCAGGGAAATCAATGAAGAAGGCATCTGCTTGATTGGTTACATTGGCATTATGATATAGTTTGATGGTATATTGTCTTGTAATAAACACAGGCGGTTATGTACTGCCAGCAAGCTTTAAGTTTTAAGTTCAGGTCTTGAGTTAGTTTGTTAGAGTCAAGTTTTTTCAAGTCATTTCAGTTTTCCATCGAGTCGGTTTGAGTCAAGTTTTAATCAAGTTCCAGTCAAATAAATTAAGTCATCAGTCTTTAAGTCGTTTTGTCAAAATAATGGACTCCATAGCCCAATGGAAGGAGGCACTGTCTGCTCTTCCAAAGATCTGCTGTTCTTGGCACCTCCAAGGAATTGCAGCTGCCATCCCCATTGGAGCCAATGTTAGACTCGGTCTTGTCAAGTCCTCCGCCAGAGTCAAATTCACTAGAGTTCATTTCTCGTCAATTACAGTTTGGTTTTTGTCGCTTGATAAGCAAAGATTTAAACTTGGTCATTAGGTCTAGGGTTTAAGGCCTGCAGGTCAGAGGGAAGTTTTAAAGATGTTTTTATTCCAGAAATTTCAACGTCATATTGCTGAACTATGACTTTTCTTCAAAACTCTGTTTTGAAGAAAATTCATCGTTTCATTCTTGTAATAAATTTCCATTTCCAGTTGCCAGCTCTGGTCACTTTGCCAGGTTCCAGGCAGCTCCTATCCCTGCAGAAAATGAATCAAGAAGTCATCATTGAAAGCCAAAAATCGAAGAAGAAAACTTAATAAGCAGAGTTTGTATTCAAAGTGAATGCTGAGCCAAAACATTTCAAAATGGGTCATTACAAAGAAAATCAAAGCCATCACTTGCAAGATTGCTCCAAGTCCTATAAACCATTTTTATCAGGAAACATTCTTCATAGCAAAGTTGAAATTTGGAGTGGAAGAGCAATTGCATCGTTGGAGGGCCGTGACTGTGTGGTTAACTGCGCGCAGCGCATACAAAGGAGCGCGCAGTGCATAGAATGCGCGCGGTGCACTGGGCAAGTTTTTACAGTGCATTTTTGTGTGGGCGCGACGCACCCAAGGGCCGCAGCGCACTGGGAGTGTGCGCGGCGCACAGAGCCGGAAGATCACAAAACTTTGCCACCACTTTGTAAATTTCGAATTTGAATCGCTCCGGTCCCACCATAGATTTTTTCGCCTTTCTCATTTAAATGCATACATTTTATTAAAGGCAAAGTCTTCGTTCAAAGGAATTTTTTATTAAAAATGGTTTTGGTTCAAATGGCAAAGATAACGTGGCAGTTAAAGACCAAATTGAAATGAAGATATATACAAACTGCAGAGAAATCGAATTCGATGGCCTATTTTTGGCTTTAGTCATGATTCAAGGAGATTCACGCTACAATTTGCGTCTTATCATTGGTCACAGAAAATCTCAAATGAAAAATGTAACGCTGTTCTTTAGAACTGATGAGTGGCTCTTTTACTATTTTCATCATTTCAGTTGAAACAGCTCCATACTTTCATCGATCTGTTTTCAACATTTGAGTTATTTATTGTATTGTAAACATTTGTAGAGAGAGAGTTCTGGGAGAAATGTGACAAGAATAACAGAGAGCTTCATTGTACAGTTTTGACCGAGATTTAATGAAAAGATACAGCTCTAGTTCATGAGATTCCTGTGGTATGATGTTTGGCATATGTTTCTTCTTTGTTTTCATATGTATCTTGTTATGTTTACAAGTTCATCCATAATCATTTCTAAATGTATGCTTTTAAGTAGAAAGGTAGAATCCAGATAACTGCTCTGCCTTGGGAAAACTTTTCATGTTTCTATGTAATTTCTTCTGTTTGATAAGGATTCATCTATTATGCCCTTGTCAACCTCTTAACAGTCTTTCCACTCCATATAATTTCAAATTGGAATGCTAAACCTATTGCCTATCTTGCCTCATGAAACAATCTGTGTCCTTGATTTAATTCTCTGCTCATGCTGTTCCTTGGTCCCATACAGCCCAGAAAACCCAGTCATTCATTTAAATACCTCTTTCTTATTTATTTAATAGCCTAAAATCAAAATTAGTATCTATTTTAGGTCATCTCAGCCCCTTTGAAGACCTTTTGCCGAGATAGACCCGGAGAGAGCCCTCTCCTGTCCTCGTAGGGCTAGCTACGAGGCTGAGCTTGGTTTGATGTTGCCTTGAGTTTTACCTTATTTCAGCCTAAGGTAGATTCGAGCGTTAGCACAATGGTAGGTCCTGATAATGCAACATAGCTCACGTTTCTCCCATAATAGTTTTTTTCTTCCTTTCTGCAACCCCATTCTACTGTGGGGTATGAGGTGCTCTCAATTCTCTTTGAATTCCTTCTGAGGCACATAAATTTTTGAATTCATTAGAGATATATTAGCCACCATTGTTGCTCCTCAATGACTTCACCTTCTTCCCTGTATATTTCTTGACAAGTGCCTTGAAATCACAAAACTTGGAGAATGTCTGATCTTTCTTCTGCATGAAGAAAATCCAACACTTTTGTGAAAAATAATATAGAAAAATCACATAATACCTATTTTTTTATTGTGGAAGTTGTCGAGAACAGTTCACACACATCTTAGTCAACTCTCTCAAGGATCGCCTTTGCTCGACTTTCCTTATCATGAAAGGTGGCTTTGATACACTTCCCCAATGTACACCCTTTACATGTATCTCTCTATGCAAGTGCACCCTTTGGAAGTCATGTAGAAATATGTTGCACGATATTCAAAGCACCATGGTGTACATGGCGCAATCTCCTGTGCCATAACTCACTAATGTCTCAGATCTCTACCTTCTCTGCTTTCATGCTTAAGGAAACACAATTTTATACATCCAATTTGTAGAGGTTCTTTACTCGAACCCCAATATTTTTTACCTATACTGGAACTTTGTGTCGAAGGAATGCCCTTATTTCACTGAATATCACATCATAGCCATGATATTAGAACATAGAAACATACATGACTAGGAACAGATACGAGATATTTTAATGTGAGAGGATTACTTGACTCCCTATGAAAGGTAACTGTACCTACACCGGTAGTGATATACCTCCCTTCATTTCCCATCTCGATGTGCATATGGAGATCCTTCTCCTCCAAGAAACTGAATAACTCTCTGTTTTCGGGCATATGGAACGAAGCTCCACTATCTAAGTACCACACAAAACCCATCACCAATGACACCAGTCATGTGATGAGAATGAAATCCAACTCAAACTGTGAAACAAGTACTTCACTTGTTGCTCCTCCTAAGGCCTTCTTGTTGGTATTCTTGAGCGGACAATTTTTAGCATAGTGTCCAAGCTCATGAAAGTGAAAACATTTTACCTTTGACAAGTCTCACTTCTTTCCCACCTTACTAGAATCCAATTTGGAATGGGACGTATTCCCTTTCCCTTTATTTTCCTTTCTAGCCAAGGCAAAATTCTCCTCAACATCAGTCTTTGATGACGATCCATCTTTGGTGTTCCATCGAATCTCCTCTTGTACCAAGTCAGGCCATAATTGCTCCCACTAAGGTAGCTTCTCCCTCCCATTCATAGTGTCCTAGTAGCTATGCCAGCTCTTGGGAAGGAGTAGAAGTGTTAGGCTCATGAAATCATTCTGGGAAATTATTACCCCAACACTTCCAAGCTCATATCAACATTAAGTGAATTTTTTAAAGTATTTTTGGATTGTGTCACCCTTCTTCATCTTGATCTTTCCGAGATTTTCTTTCAGCACCAACTTCCCGTGGTCACTGTTATTCTAAAAAAAATATGTTAATGCCTTCAACATAGAATATGGAGTTGCCTTTCCATGGAGGTTCGAGACAATATGATCTCTAACTCCTTCTAACGCAATCCTTCTCACATTTTCCACATTCTTCTTCCATGTTGAGATTCAGCAATATCATGATCCTAGTGAAAATTAAGCACCTACACTAGGTGGGGCCCGCAGGCTATTTTTAGGTGTATGTCTATTTTTATAAAGGTGAGCATATTCTATTTATAACGCGAGTCTATTTATAGATGGTTGAGAAAATTATATTTATAGATTAGATTCTATTTTTAGATGCATGGGTGAAGTCTATTTATAGATCGCATGTCTAAAAATAGATCGCATGTTGATTATTATTAGCCCTTAATAATAATTAGACAATAAATAATAATCTATTCTATTGAAGCAATTGATTTCAGTTAACTGATGTGGAAAACCAGTTGAATGAAGGAATTAAGAGTTCTAAGGTTGGTTGGTGGGACATGCAGAGTGGACTTCATTGTAACTAAGTAATAGAAAGTTGTAACAGAGTTGGATGTGTTGTTATGTGAGTTGTTATTTAGTTTAACTTAGTTGTGCTAGTTGTAAATACTTGTAACTAAAAATACAGTAGTGAGAGATCAGTGAATTAATTATTTAATTAATTCACAAGTAGTGGTCTCACATGCAACTGAAAAAATAATACTGTTAACTACATGCATGTCAGATCTAGTGGAGACCCAGTTGAGAGATAGGTGAAAGGGCCTGTATGACTATTAGTTGTGACTATAGTGGTGCATTCAATGCAACTAGACACACATTGGAGACGCCAATGAGGATTGCGCAGTAAAGGTAAGGAAATATCAAATTCATTCAGGGATCTTCATCAACAAGGATTGCGCAGTGGAGGAAGGCTGTCAGGAGGCAGTAAATTGGTGCATGTGTGAGCCAATTTTTGTATGATAGTGTGAGACGATTGCATATTGTACTTTGAGCTCTTGGTGTAGAGTTTTGTATGAGATTGTTTCATGATCCATGTTATACATAATATATGATAGTGGGGTTTTTAGCTTTATGCTTTCCCAGTAAAAACATCTTTGTCATGTGTGATTGATTTGTCTTCATGTGTTTGCAATTGGCAACTAAATTTCCGAAAGATTTAAGTAGAAGGATTCTATATTTAACAGTGGCATATAATTGTTAGATAAGGAGAATCCAGCAATACATAATTGTATTAAAATTTCTACATGGTATCAGAGCAAAGAAGATTGCAATATTGAAGCAGTAGCTCAGTTTTGTTGGTGGAAACAATTCTAATTTGCTGCAAGAATTTCTTGGTGCGACATTTGAGTAAACATCAAAATGGATTTCAATGGTTTGTGGTTAGAGAAAGGGTAGCTCAAACTATATTGCATGGAAGGATAGGATGGAGGCTGTGCTTGAAGATAATGGCTTGAAAAAATTCATTGACAATGATGTTCCTAAGCCCACTTTGACGGATGCTGCATTACTTGACACATGGAAAAAGAAAGTAACGAAGACGAGAAGGATTCTATTGGAAGGTGTGAGAGACCATATTGTCTCAAGCCTTCATGGGAAAGCCACTCCATTTTCAATGTGGAAGGCTTTGACAGATCTTTTCCAAAGCAACAACGACCATAGGAAATTGGCGCTGAAGGATAAACTTAGAAAAATCAAGATGGAGAAGGGTGACGATATTCCAAAGTATCTCACAAAGTTTGTCCAATGTCGGGATGAACTGGGGAGTGTGGGAATTATGGTTGCTAATGATGGTTTGGTGAGTTTAGCTCTCATGGGAATTCCTAAGAGTTGGCACAACGATCAAGACTCTATCAATGGACGGGAAAAACTGTTGGATTGGGAATGACTGTGGTTGGATCTAGTGCAGGAGGAGTTCAGGTGGAACACCATGGATGGATCTTCATCAAAGCATGATGACGAGGAGGATTTTTATTTGGATTCCAAAGCAAGGAAAGGGAAGGGGAAGAAATTCCACTAAAAATCTGAGGCTAAAGGAAAGAAGCTAGATTTGTACAAGGTGAAGTGTTTTCATTGTCACGAACATGGGCATATCGCCACTAACTTCCCAAAGAAAAAGAAGAACAATAAGGCTACTGGTGCTATAGCTGGTGAGGCCCTTGCCTCACAATTTGACCTTGATTTCTATTTGATCGCATGCTTGGTTTAAAGCGTAATGGGATCGGTGTGGTATCTTGATAGTGGCGCTTCCTTCCACATGACGGGAGATAAGGAGCTTTTCAGTGACTTGGAGGAGAAAGATCTCCAAATGCATATAGATATGGGCGACAATGGATGATACAATGTGACCGACATTGGTACCATTACCTTTGAGATGGAGTCAGGTAAACCATTTTCGTTGAAAGATATTATGCATGTTCCAGGTCTAAAGAAGAACTTGGTCTCAGTTGTGATGTTGGAGGACAGAGGTTATGACGTTGTTTTCAGCGATGGAAAATATTTCCTGCGACATAAAACAAAGGGTCAAACCAAGAGGATAGGGATTCGAGTCAAGAATATCTACAAGCTGGAGGTAGATGGCTGCGTTGCAATGGTGGGCAAAGAAGAAGAAGTGGTGAGCTGGGATGAGGGAAAATTATGGCACAGGCGATTGGGCCATCTTCACTATGGTGCCTTGAAGATTTTGCAGCAGATTTCTACTGGACTTCCCAAGGGAACACTTGCGCAGATAGATTAGTGCAAGAGATGTACTATGGGTAATTTTGTGAAGACCACCTTCTTGAAAAGGAGAACCATGCTTCGGTGATCCCGGGGAGAGTTCACACAGATGTGTGTGGGCCATTCTCGGCTGCTTCAACAATAAAATAGAGGTATTATGTTATTTTTGTTGATGAATATTCTCGTAGATGTTGGATCTTCTTCATGCAGAAGAAGGATCAAACACTCTCAAAGTTCTGTGAGTTTAAAGAATTGGTGGAGAAAGAGTCAGGGAAGCAAGTGAAGGCTCTGCGGAGCGATAATAGTGGTGAATATATCTCGATCGAATTCAAAGACTTCTGTAGAAAAGAAGGAATTTGAAGAGAACTCATAGCACCTCATAACCCACAACAGAATAGGGTCGTGGAGAGGAAGAACAGAACGATCGTGGGTGCTGCACGAGTTATGATGCATGATCAGAGCCTACCAACGCACTTGTGGGCGGAAGCATGCAACACTGCGGTTTATGTGAAAAGTTGTTGTCCTCATAGAGTACTTGGCATGAATACACCTGAAGAAGCTTTTACTAGTAAGAAACCAGATGTTTCTCTTTTTGGATCATTTGTTTATGTGCATGTGACCAAGAATGCCAGGAAGAAGCTGGAGCTGACTACTGAAGTTGGGATATTTGTGGGGTACATAGAAAAACCCCATAATTATCATGTGTATTTTCGAAACATTCGAATGACTGTGGTGTGACGAGATATAAAATTCAATGAGGAGAAAGCCATGAAGTTGTCGCTTGAGAGGGAGCTAGACTAGCATGCAAAGGAGGAACTGCTTGTTCCCAAAGATGAGTCTCTATATGTGGATTGACCACAGGAGGAGGTTCATGGAGTGGAGGAGTCCACTCACTGATCAAGAGATCATGTCCAAGTTAAAAAATGCTAAAAAATGGTTGCAACCTAAACGAACAGAAAGGTCTCATCGCTGCAATTCTGGTGCCATGAACGGTTCACAAAACAGAGATCGTATGCAAAAGTTATGAAGGTTTGAAAAGCCCGGTAAACTCCAAAAATGAGTTGACCAAGTTTGAATTTGTTAATTTTGAAAAAAATAAAAAAAAAATATTCCAAAAAATATTCTGGGAATATTTCGTATGGTCGAGTAAGAATTTGACAAGTGTCAGCTTTGGATTCGATAATGGTTTGACTATTTTGGGTTTTGGCCTATCATGGGCTGCCACGTGGCAGGCCCGGAGGCCGCCATGAGGCCCCAAGCCCAGGCTGAAGAGAAGTTGGCAATTAAAATTTTTAGAGTATAAAGAATTAGAACTAGTGACTTGTAGCATGCCAACGAAGAGGACCGACCGACCCGCCTATGAATTGGTTCTTAACTCTTACTTTGGGAGGAATAAATTTATGTTTGAAAAAAGTAATGGGAAAAAAAAAGGGCTATCCCCTTAGGGCAAGCCCCGACTATATGTGACCAAGAGCTCGGACCCGGAGCCTATCCACTCTGCAACAGATTAACCAGCGGGTGGTAAACGGTTACAAAAACCGTGTCATGTGCCCGAAGTTTGTTCAAACATTAAATGTGGGTGGTTGAACCCGGGTTAGGGGGTGGTTTAGGCGGAGGTCACATGTGACCCTGCCACTCCAGCATTAAACTCAACCATTAATGTTTCCGCCAAATTTGGAAGCACGCCACTATTTTTGGCGGGAAGGCGTAAATTGAAGGAGCTAACTGGAGTTCCTCCATTTTTGGAGGAGGTTTTCAAGGGATATTGGGAAAAAAATGTTTTTTCCATAACTCCTTCTTTTTTCAACCAATTTGGGTGCAAAAATAGTCAATTTTGGGTATTATCGACATTCTGAGAAGTTTGGAACATGTTTCAGAGCCATCAGAGGTCATATTCAGTAGGTTTATCTTCAGGAAAGATCAAGGAGCCATTAGGGCCACCATGGTGTAGGCAATGTATTGGGCATCCTTTGTCTTTTTTACGTAAATTAATAGTCATCTCTGGCTATTTCATACATTATGAAGCTGATTTTACAGATATCACAACATATTGAGTCTTATTTTCACTTGTACTTACAATTTTTGAGCAATAAGATATGAGGGACATGCCATTGGGAGCTGGACCAGAAGATGTAGCCCAGGAAGGGTGAAATGCTTCATCAAATTCGTTGAGTAATGTGCTATGTGATGTTTTCTTATTTTTTATTTACTATTGTACAATGATAAACAATTAAAAAACTTAATTAATCCTCAAACATAAATCTGTTTAACAAAGCTAGAACCATTTGTTTCACCTACAAACTTAAAAGAACCTTATGCATACATTATAATTACTGTTTGGATACTTAGCATAGAAAAAATAATACATTCCATTCAAATCAAGTTGGTACCAGAGCTAGAGTTTTACTCTCTGTATTGTTCTTGTGCAAAGTTTGTTTAATAGTTTGCAAGGTTTTTGATGCTTACTAGGCTTAAGCTCAAGGGATGAGAAGGTCAATTGGTGAGAGCTCGTAGAAATCCTCAACCAATGACGGCAAGAGTGCCATTATCTTCACCTTCAATTTCACCTCCAAGAGAAGCAGAAGAAGCCATAAGCATGACTTAAGGAGGAGGAGAAATTCCTAAAGACATTGATCCCAAAGAGGAAGAAAGGGTGTTCAGAAAGGCATTCCTAGACATGACTGAAATGGTGAAGATACTTTACCAAGAAAGGAATGAAAGGCTAGAAGGAGAAGGGTCTAAACTTCACAAGGAAGGAGATGGATCTTCAGGAGGAAAGAAAAATGAAGACAAGTCAAATAAAGGACATGGAGGAAATGGTGATCCAACATCCCCATCTTCATCCTCTTCCTCTACATCGTTATCCTCAACTTCAGTGAATCAATCTCACAAGTCCAAGAACACTAGTAAAATTTCCTTTTCTTAAACTTGATGTTAAGTTTGAATTAACAAAGTTTGATGGTGAAGTAAATGCAGAAAAGCTAGATAATTGGATTAGGCAATTAGAGGTCTACTTGACAATTCAAAATTTTCATGATGACGAAAATAAAATTCAGCTAGCTTCATTGAGAATGGAAGGTGCAACTCTTGTTTGGTGGGAAGAAAAAACAAAGGAGGAGATAAAAAAATATGGTAAGATTATATTATCATGGTATGATTTCATTTCTACAATTAAACAACAGTTATATCCATGAGTTCACATGCATACAGCCATAATGGATTGGAAAAATTTTAAACAATTGAAAGGACAAAATGTTCAACTTTATACTCAACAATTTAGAAGAAGAGCTCTTTTACTAGGAATTGATTTGCATAGCCAAGACACTTTACTCAAGTATATAGGAGGTTTGCATACTTACCTAAGACATACCATTCTCATGTTTAACCCTACAAGCTTAGATGAGGTTTGTGTTCAAGCCAGACATTTAGAGGCAAGGGGTAAACAAAATTTTGAAGGGAATGAGGAAAGTGAGTTTAAAGGCAAAGGGAGGAAAAAGAGAAATGAAAATTCTAGGAAAGAGAAGGGAAAATTTTTCTGCAAACACTGTTCTAAAACAAGCCATGATGAGGACCATTGTTGGAAACTTCATCCAGAGTTGAAACCAGAAATTTTTAAAGCCAAAGATAAAGCGAAAGAGAAAGGCAAGACAGTTGCAATAGCTGAACAAGACCTAGGGTCAGAATCAGGAGATGAAACAAAAATCATAGCTATGGCACTAAAGAACTTGAAGGGGAAAAAGAATGAAACTAAACCCAGTTCTAGTATTTCTAACTATCACATAGAAGCTCCAAGTGAAGAGAAGAGAATTGAACTATTTCATGTGTGGGTCATTTCCAAACATACCAAGGTTGACACACTATTTGATAGTGGGTTGCAAGAGAACCTTGTTTTTGAATACTTAGTCAGGAAACTAAATCTTGAGACCATTCCACATCTGAAACCATATCCTCTTGGTTGGATTTGTAAGGATGCAAATTTACAGGTTTCAAAGAAGTGCATGTTGCACTTTGGAATAACAACACATTTTATTGGCATAGTTAAATTGGATGTTGTTTCGCTTGATATTACAGGTGTGGTGTTGGGTAGTCCTTACTTGTATGACAAGAAAGCTATCTTCCATCACCATGAGAACAAGTACCATTTATTCAAGGATGGCAAGGAGTTTATTGTGAGAGCACATCACAGAAAACTAGACTCTTCTTTAGTGAATGCTGGGCAGATGAAAAGGCTTGTCAATGCAAGTCAAAATTTGACTTTGATTTTGATTAAACAAAGGGAATTTGTACATAATCCTTTTCATGTTAATGCTAATGTAAATAATGAGTTTTTTCAGTCTGAAAACAGGTTGCCTTTGAAAGAAGATGACAAGTAGTTGCAACATTTGTCTTTGGTGTTGACCGGTGCAGAAAACAAAGTGTCAGTGCGAGAAGGTGCAAAGATCCAAGAGAGGGTAAAGCATCCAATCAAAGAAGGCACAAATTTCAGCAATGATCATTGCTGGTTTCAGAATGGTAGAATACTATGGCGAAGAAACTTGGTCCGGAATCGACACAAGTACATGGCTAATTCAACAAAAAATCGCCATATGGACAGGATGCAAGGCGAAAGTAATTTTCAGTTTCCTTTGATTATAAATCAATGTAGACACAATGTGTTTACTGCAAATTTAAGTTGCTGTTATGCAAGTTTCAAAAATGTGCAGCATGAAAAGGTCAAAGTTAGCAACAATTAGTCAATGGAATCAAGGAAAACTTTGTCGTTTTAAGAAAAGCTCCAGTTAATGAAATCAGGGAAATTTCAGTGGATAAATATTGGAAGAGTGGAGAATCAGTCTCCTCATCTTCAGGTTCAGTAGTCCAGAGAGATTTTGGGGTCCAAAAGATTCCTAGTGGGGAGGTGTGATCAGGAGATCATGTCCAAGTTAAAAAATGCTCAAAAATGAAAGTGCTAAAT